>ML269361.1:0-62732 GCA_005239495.1 Nicotiana undulata | reverse complement strand
GGGGGGGCATGTTGGGGATAAAGGGAAACAACTAACTGAAACAACGGAACAAGGAACAGTTGAAATGTATAAGTAATAGTAGGAATTATCATCTCTAAACAAGTAAATAAACAGAAACGGCACGGCATGTCCCCTCGTGCTATAACCTCACAAACACTCGGCACTGAATGTCCCCTCGTGCATAAATGATAATCACTCGGCACGGAATGTCCCCCCGTGCATAACCTCACAATAACTCGACACGAAATGTTCCCTCGTGCATAAATAATAATCACTCGGCACGGAATGTACCCTCGTGCATAAATAATAAATAATCACTCGGCACGGAATGTCCCCTCGTGCATAATAATAAATAATCACTCGGCACAGAATGTCCCCTCGTACATAACCTCACAATCACTCGGCACGGAATGTCCCCTCGTGCATAACATATATAAAATCAACAATTGACAGGAAAGACAATAATAAGAAACCTCAAATGTACAGAAATAATCAACAAGTATTCTACCGTCCCGGCAAGGGACTCAGCTATAACCAATCTCACTCAGAGTTACAATTTTAACAAATGATCCTCAACCAGACGAACAATCAATAACGATCTACATCATGAAATACCCTTAATGTATCACTTCCAGAATGACAATTAATTCATTACACAAAGAATATCAAAGAACACTATATAAATCATCAAGTTCGACTCACGGGCATGCTCGACCATAATATATAGGTACTCATCACCTCACCTATACGTTGGACATGGATTAACACATAGCAGATAAGACTCTATACATATTCCCTCAAGCTAAGGTTAGGCCAAACACTTACCTCGGCTCCAAGAATGCAAATCAAGCCTCTAGCACCACTTTTCCTCTCGAATTTGACTCCAAAAAAATCGTATTTAGACATAATTGACTCAATAACATCAATAATTACTCAACAATTCAATTCCAAAGCCTAATTATAGATTTCCCAACATTCTTCCAAAAATTCCAAAATTCGACCTCGGGCCCGCTTGGTCAAAATACTAGGTTCGGACCAAAACCCGATCACCCATTCCCCCACGAGCCCGAATATACAATTTGTTTTGAAATCCGACCCCAAAATGAGGTCAAATTCCCAAAAATTCAAAAAGCCCTAACTCTACCCAAAACCCCAATTTCTACCCTTTAATTCGATGATTATTGGCCTAAAATCTAATAAATGTTGATGAAAATAGAAGAAAATGGAGTTAAGATTACTTACCTATGAAGCTGTGGTGAAAAGGTCTCCCAAGAATTGCCCAAGAAGAATGGAGAAGAAGAAGTTTGAGAAAAATGGGTTTAATCCCGTGTGGTTTCTATTTTGGGACTTTTTAAATAACTGGGCAATTTTACCCTTCGCGTTCGCGGGCCCTTGGCCGTGTTCGTGAAGATCTGACTCCCTTGACCTCTGCGATTGCGAGTCCTTTGCCGCGTTCGCGAAGGTCTAGCCTCCCATGCCTACGCGTTCGCGTGCTGTGGGTCGCGTTCGCGTAGCACTAAGTCTACCCATCCCCCAGCCCAGCCTAACTCTATGCGTTCGCACCCCTGGGGACGCGTTCGCGTAGAGACACTGTCCAGTGCTCCACGTTCGTGTCTCCCTCTACGCGTTCGCATAGAGTAAAATCCCAGGCTCACCCAAATGCTCTTCGCGCGGGAGTGTCACCACGCGTTCGCGAAGAGCATTTTCCTCAAGCACCAGATCTGATCCAAAACACCAGAATTTTTACCACTTTTGCACTCCGACACCTACCCGAAACTCACCCGAGCCCTCGGGGATTAAGACCAAATATACACACAACTTGAAAAATACCCTACGGACTTGTTCGTGTAATTAAACCACCAAAATAAAATCATAAACATCAAATTAAACCTCAAAATCTATAGAAAATTCTCAAAACTTCATTAACTTCGAATTTTCCATTTTTAGTCGGAATTACCTCAAACTGAGTCCGTTTCTTACCAAATTTCACAGGTAGCACATAATAAACATATTGAAACTGTTCCAGGCTCCGGAACTATAATACGGGCCCGATAACACAGGTTTCACATAAATTCTCATTTTCAAAAACCTTTATATTTTTTTCAGAAAGCAATTTTCTTTAAAAATTCATTTCTTGGACTTGGGGCCTCAGAATTCGATTCCGGGCATACGCCCAAGTCCCATATTTTCCTACGGACCCTCCGGGACCGTCAAATCACGAGTCTGGGTACGTTTACCAAAAATATTGACCAAAGTCAACTTTATTCAATTAATTATCAAAACTTCAATATTTTATCAGTTTTCCACATAAAAGCTTCCCGGCTACGCGCTCGGGCTGTGCACACACATCGAGGTGAGATAAACAGAGGCTTTCAAGGCCTCAGAACACGAATTTAGTTAAAATTACACGGGATGACTCCTTTTGGGTCATCACACTAGCCTTCGCACCTCGGTGGACAACCTTAATCTCAGAATGGATGCTATGGCCACCCAAAATGCCAAGTCCGAAAAGTGGATAATGGCCTGGTTTCGTGCAGTAGGGAGCGCCTATCACCTCGACCCGTTTGCCGTCTCTGATGACGACTGAACACCAGGAAAGTCTCCTTACTTCACTGTCCTTTACTTTTGTTGACATGGGGACATGCCAATTTTTTTAAGCGTGGGGTGGGGGATATTTTTGTTGTTGTATATGTTGGTAGTTTTAGTTTTGTTTGATTGTTTATAATTGAAATTGTTTTTATTTTGATTAGTGTTGACTTGGCCCGAAGACGGACACCTTTCGACGGGTCTCTTGAGGGTATTGAGTCGAGCTTAAAAAACAAACAAAAATGGACTCTTCCCGACGATGGACCTGTTCTTGAGGGAAGTTAGTCCAAAGAAAATACCAAAAAGATTTTTTATTTTCTTTTTAGGTAGTGTAGTAACTCCCCCTTAGTTTTTCTTTTGACCACGGTTCTTTTCCAAGGGTTTAGCTTGAACTGGGTATAGTTAGTTTTTTTTAGGTTTCTTTTGGGCAAGGAGATGAATTGCAAAAATGCATCCCTTAGTGTGTTACACCCGAACACCAAAGACCCTAGGGTGTGACACTTAGGCTTATTTATTGACTCTTGTAGATGCCTTAATTTTGCATGTTGTAACTAACTTGAATGCTCAGGGGAGTGTTTTGATGAACCAATCTGGAGTGAATCATGTGCCATGTGTGTGTAAGGTATTTTTGCATTGTACTCTATGTCCACATTTGATACCTAGAACTTGCCCTCTGTGTGTGCAAAGCGAAATAGTAGTTTGTTCAGTCTTAGAAGTGATATAGGCATTTCTTTGTTAAGCCAGACATAAATATGTATCCACCTGATTGCAATTAATTATAGTTAACCCCTTTGAGCTTATAAGCCTGTTTTGTTGGTAACCACATTACAAACCATACCCAACTATTTGAATAGCCTGCTTGTTTGAACCATATACCTCCTATAAGCACTTGAATTGTAGAGAACATGTAAAAGTCTAAGTGTGGGGTGGTGATCTGGTTTTTGAGTGGAATCAACGAAATAGAAAGAATGGTGCGAAGCATAAAAGAATGAATACCACTAGAAAAAAAATAGGAAGAAAGGAGGACAATGAATAAATACAGTCCTTGATGGGTGGTGAGTTGAAGAAAAAGTGCACCTAATGAAATTTTGGGGTAATCTAAAGAGAGTGATGGAAATTCTGGCCAAACATAAGAATGGGCTGAAAGTTACAGTAGTTGTATTGAAAGTGCTTAGGGGGGTTAGTCACTATATCTAAAGATATCCTACCCGTCCCTTAGCGGCACTACAACCAAATGAAGATCTAATTGATCTTAGACTGAATGGACTCGATTAGTAGAGTATTACACTATGGGCAAGCCTATGGTGTATCTTTGTGGCATATGAATGTTCTTTCCGAGAGTGAGTGAATTATTTCTACTTTAAGTTCCTACTTGTTCTTAATATTACTCTTATGGAACTACTCTCGATTGTGTGATGTGAGGGCATGTGATTCATGACGGAAAGGTAAGTCTTGACCTTTGTGTAGAGTACTTTGAGGAAGTAAGAATATGTCATGGCATGTGAGAGTTGCCTCTTGAGGCATAGATGTTACACGGCTAGGTACAATGCTTGTAAAATGTTCGTGGTGTGACACCGTAGGGAAATGCTTGAGAAGATTAGGCCTGTAGAGTGTGGTTTTGCTGCTCGAGGACGAGCAACGGTTTAAGTGTGGGGTGTTGATAGTAGGTGAATTAGACTATATTTTCACCCTTAATGAACCATACTTTAGTGTGTTTTAAGTGCAAATAATGATAACAAAATGCTCTTATTAGTGTTTTATGCTTTGCAGGATATAATCTATGATGGGAGATACTTTGGAACGTTTTGGAGTCAATTAAGTGAGTTTAAGGCCAATCGAGAAGAACCCGTGAGAAAAGAACAAGAAAAAAGGCGAGGATTGCTGGAAAGGAGCCCACCGCGACTGTGGTTGGAGCGCGGTGGGCAAGGCAGCGAGAATCAGAATGGTGGTCTTTCACCGCGTTCCTGCCGCGGCCGCGGGCGGGCACTGAAAAGTCAGAAAAACTGAAGGACCAAAGTGCAAAACACGGGAATAATGGCCTAAACCTATTTAAACATTATAAACTTGCCCAAGAGACTATCAAGCTTGTTTTTAGACTCAAGTAGGAGGCAAGAACAAGTGTGAGAAGACAAGCAACAATTAGAGTTTTTTCGATTCTCTTTCTTTTACCTTTATTTTGAGAATTATGATTTATTTTGAGTTTTTATTGTTTTTTAGCATGAGTAGATAACTTCTTTAATCTAAGGTTTTGGTGGAAACTATTGAGGATGAACTTATTGTTATCTTAAATATAGTTTTGCTTGGTTTTCAATCTCTATTTGTTCAACTACGTTCTTGTTGTAGTTGATTGAAGGGCCCCAATTAGTTTTCCTATTTAGTGTGTATCTACTCGAGAGAGAGTGCATATTTAGGTAATTGTTGAACAACACCACTCCCAAAGTATAGGATAGATCCATAACCGAGGGTTTAAAGGTTGGATTAGAGATAATGATACCTTGGGTGCAATCTAAAGTGAACTGTAATGCAATTTAGCTAGCGTAACTTGAGAGAGTGCGTCTAGTAGATTATCATAATTACTTGAGAGAGAGTTATGATAGCCTGAGTGTTCATGATTGATAGAGATAACTAAACCAAAACTATAGGAAATATACAAGAAGGGATTTCATCGACGGGGGAAACCATAACCTTAGACCTTTATCACATTTGTTTACATCTAAACATTAGTTGTCTTTTAGTTTGTTTAATTTCTTCAGCTGTAGTAGTAAAAATATCAAAAAGTGATATTCATAACCTTTGGGGAAATTGATTATTGAGAATCTAGTAGTTTAACAACAACATTTGATACGTTAGTTCCCTGTGGGATTCGACTCTAGGCTAAATACTCAGATTATATTTGCAACGCCCTCTTAGTCTTTTATTAGACATAGTTGAGCGTGATCAAATTTTGTTAATTAGAGCATTTTGTTATCTTTTAACATTCAAATATCAACAAAGTGCGGCTAAATTAGAGTGTAAATAACGTCTAAATTGCATAAATATAGTCTACTATCAACACCCCACACTTAAACCATTGCTCGCCCCCAAGCAATAAAACCACACTCTACATAGGCCTAACCACTCTCTTCAATTCCTCAAATGCTACCCTGCAGTCATCAGAAAACACAAAAGGGTGATCTTTTTCAAGCAATTTACACAAGGGATTAGCAATTTTGGAAAAATCTTTTATAAATCTCCTATAGAAACCGGCGTGCCCAAGGAAGCTTCTGATTGCTTTGACGGAAGTGGGTGGTGGAAGCTTTGCTATCACGTCAACCTTTGCATGATCCACTTCAATGCCTTTACTTGACACTAGGTGCCCCAAGACTATACCTTCCTGTACCATGAAATGGCACTTTTCCCAATTGAGTACCAGATTCGTCTCGATACACCTCTTCAATACTCTTCTCAAGTTCTTGAGGCAATCATCGAATGAATTCCCCAGCACTGAGAAATCATCTATGAAAACCTCCATTATTTCCTCTACCATATCTGTGAAGATGGCCATCATGCACCTTTGGAATGTGGCAGGTGCGTTGCATAGGCCAAACGGCCATCTCCGAAAAGCATAAATTCCATAAAGGCAGGTGAACGAGGTTTTCTCTCTGTCCTATGGTGCAAAAGAGATCTGATTATACCCCGAGTACCCATCTAGAAAGCAAAAGTGGGACCCCTCTACCAATCTATCTAGCATCTGATCAATGAATGAAAGTGGGAAGTGGTCTTTCCGCGTAGCCAGGTTCAACTTCCTGTAATCCATACAGATTCTCCAACATATGACTGTTCGTGTAGAGATCAATTCGTTCTTCTCATTTTTCACTACCGCCATACCTCCTTTTTTTAGCACACATTGAACTAGGCTAACCCAGTTGCTGTCAGAGATATGGAATATTATTCCCGCATCTAACCACTTAATCACTTATTTCTTCACCACTTCCTTCATGTTTGGGTTCAACCTTCTTTGATGTTCTCTGGAAGGTTTATGCCTATCTTCCAGTAAAATCTTATGCATACAGAAGGCCGGGCCAATACCCTTGATGTCTGCAATGGTCCGCCCAATTGCATTCTTGCACTCCGTCAGTACTTGCAAAAGATGTTCTGCCTGCACATCTAACAAACTAGATGAGATAATAACAGGTAAAGTTGAGTTAAGTCCTAAGAATGCATACCTGAGATGAGATGGCAGTGGCTTCAGTTCCAACTTTGGTGGCTCTTCTATCGATGGCTTAGTTGGGGGAGTTTTTCTTTCCTTTAAGTGCAGGGGCTCAAATTCGAGCTCCCTCTTCAAAAACATTTGGCCTTCAATAGCAAGTACCCACTCTGCCAAGTCTTCTCCATTGGCTTCATCTAGGTTCATGAGACAGGCTGCTAGAGGATTTTTAGTGTTCAGTGTCTCATCTTCCTCCTCTAAAATTACATCCACAGCATCTATTAGAGAGCAATTGGAGAATTCACTTGGTCGCCGTATAGATTTCTGCACGTTGAATGTTATTTATTCATTATTTAATATCATTTTGAGCTCTCATGTTTCACAGTCAATTAGAGCTCTCCCAGTGGCCAATAATGGTCTTCCCAAAATTATGGGAATTTCCTCGTCAACCCAACAGTCAAGAATGACAAAATCTTCTAGGAACACAAACTTCCCAACCTGTACTAATACATCATCTAGAATACTAGAGGGTCTCTTCACTGTTCAGTCAGCCAGCTGTAGTAACATGGACGTGGGTCTAGCTATTCCAATGCCTAGCCTTTTGTATATATCCAGGGGCATAAGGTTTATGTTTTCCCTCAAATCACACAGTGCCTTAGCAAATGCATAGTTGCCTAATGTGTATGGGATTGTGAAACTCCATGGGTTAGACAGCTTTTCAGCGATGGGTCTCATCATAACAGCACTGCAAGTCTGAGTCAGTGTAACCGTGGACAAGTCTTGAAAGTCGAACTTGCGGGACATTAAGTCCTTCATCATTTTCGCATAACCAGGCATCTCCTTTAAAGCATCAATCAATGGAATGTTTACCTGAATTTGCTTCAACATATCCAAGACTTTCTTGTACTCCTCATCTTTCTGATATTTGGCCAATCTCTGTGTGAATGGTGCCGGAGGTCGCTTCTTCCCTGTGATTTGATTTTTTTATTGTTCAAGCACTACCTCCACTATCGGTTCTTGTGTTGCCTCGGTCTCTTTCACAACCTCTTTTTCTTTGTTGGCGTTCTCTTGTGCATGTTGTACAGTCGCCTCAGTTAACCCTGCTAAATCATCTACCTCAATAGGTACTGGCACTAGTGTCTTGGTAGGTCTGCTTTCACGAGCAATTTTTTGCATCAGGTCTAGGTCTCTACCGTTTCGAACACTCACTACCATTAACTATTTTAGGCCCTGCTCCTTTGGATTGATTTGTCTGTCTGCAGGTAACGTCCACTAGAGACGATTATTCAAAGCCATCGAAATATATCCTAATTGGATCTCAATATTCTTTATTGCTGACTCATGCAAGTCTACTCTTTCAGTTATTTTCCCCGTGGACCCAATCAATTGTTGCATCATTCCCTCGAGTCTAGAAAACCCAACTTCGTGTCTCACAGTCTGTTGTTGATGAGGTTGATGATATGCTTGATGCTGATTTTGCTGGTTGTATCCTTGTTGCCTTTGGTAAGGCACCACTTGTCCCTAAGGTCGCATGGCCCCAAAATTGTTGCTATTGTTTTGCTGCTGCGGAGCTGGTCTATATTGTTGATTTTGCTGACCCCAATTCTGACCACCTGGTCTCTGTCCCCCGTAGTTGGTCACATAATTCATGTTCTCCTGATATTGTTGGTGATCACCTTCCGCACTCCACGAGCAAACATATGGTTGATTAATGCATGATGTACATAAACCCCCATTAGTTGCATCAACTATGTATACCTGCTGTTTCTGGCCTGATTCATCAACCCTTTTGGTGAGGATGCTCATTTGTGTCACTAGAGTGGCCATATTTTCAGCTATGGAGTTAGCTGGGTCTAAGGCCATTGAGTGAACCACAGGAGTGATTGGAGCGTTTCTTGTCGTCCATCCTGAGTTTTGTGCCATCTTGTCAAGTAAGATCTTGCTTTCTCTGAATGTTTTGCTCAAAAATGCTCCACTTGCTGAAGGATCAACATTGGCCTTCAAGCTATCTGCCAAACCCATGTAAAACCTCTGCCCCAACATCTGATCCAGAATACCATGATGTGGACACTAAACCAACAGCCCTTTGAACCTTTCTCACGTTTCTTGTAATGTCTCTGTTGGTTTATGTCTGAAGCTCAATATCTCATCAATTTGTTGGGCAGTCTTATTGGGTGGGTGGAATTTGTTCACAAATTGCTTGACTAATTCCTCCCAAGTAGTGATGAAGTTTATGGGGAGTGAATTAAGCCAAGTCTGAGCCGCTCCCAACACCAAGAATGGAAACAACAACAGCCGTATTGCTTCCGGTGTCACATTATGTTGCCTTTGCGTGGCACAGATTGACAGGAAATTCTTCAAATGTTGTTGAGGATCTTCAACGTATGGCCCTGAGAACAGTCCCTTGTTCTGCAACAAATGAAGCATGTTATTTGAGATCTAGAACGATTCAGCTTGTATCTGAGGGACTACAATTGCGGTTGCTAAGTTGTCAGCGGTGGGTTGCACCCAATCATACAATGTTGCTTCTGGCACAAGAGGCTCCACCACCTGATTGATCGGGTCATTCCCATTCCCATCGTTCCTATTGTTTACTTCGTCTCCCATGTCTGGTTCAATTTGTTTTGTTGAGTTCTGTTGTTGTTTGCCTTTCTTGTTTGCACGATTCAATTCCTTGAAGACTTTCTCAGGATCTGATAATGCTTCAAACAATTCACCAGTTCTTGAGGAGTTTCTAGGCATTCACCTGTAACACCCAAGACTACAAATGTTAGAATTTCAATGTATTCAGTTTAAATTAATAACACCATTAATCCCCCGGAAATGGCGCCAAAATTTGATCACATCCAACTATGCCTTATAAAAAGGACAAAGCGATCGTTGCAAATATAATCCGATTTACAAGTCCGGAGTCGAATCCCATACGGAATTAACCTATCAATCACAACTATTGAACTCACACAAATTCACATATTCAATCTTCAAAAATATTTGAGTAATAGATTGGATGTTTACTAACTAAATATTACGTAATGAGAATGCAATAATTAAGAACTAACTACGAACATGATATAGACAAGAATTGGAATGATCTAAGGTTCTGATTTCCCCTATTGTCGGAGTCCTTTCCGCTACGTTTGCTATAAATTTGCCTAAGTCTTCTCTATCGATCATGAGCACTTTGACTGTCGTATCTCTCTCCCGAGTAATTACAATAATATACTAGACATATTCTCCCGAATTATGCTATCTATCCTTAATTACAACTCACTTAGATCGCACCCAAGGTTTCGTTATCCCTAATCCCACCTTTAAATCCTTCGTATTGATCCCTCATATACGTCAGGAGTGATGTTGTTCAATAATGACCTAAATATGCACTCTCTTCCAAGTAATGCACACTAAATAGGAACAGTTAATTGAGGGCCCTTCAATCAACAACAATAAATATATAGTTGAACAAATAGAGAGAATACTATGGAAAATCTATATTAACGTAACGAGAAATTCATCCTTCAATAGGTTCCATCAAAATCCTAGATTAGGAGTTTAACTACTCATACTAATGCAAAACAAATCACTAATATAATTCATAATCATCAAAGTAGAAGTAAGAAGAAGAAGAAGAAGATAATACTCTTAGGAATTGATTTTGCTTCTCTCCCTTGTTCTTGCCTCTAAGATCTTCTAAAACTAGCTATCTCCAACTTCTGGGCGAGTTTAGGCTTCATATAGGTTTAGGTTAGTCGCCTAGGAAATTACACTATTCCCCCTGCGTGTTTTGCTGTTTTCCGCCCATCCGCAACCGCGGATTCGACCGCGGATCCGACATCGGATTTTGACTACCCCATTGCCTCAGGTTCGCGAGCTAATTCGCAGCCCACTTCGCGGCCACACACCTAGATGTTGCATTTCACTTGCTTTTCTTGCTCTTTTCGCCCGGCTAACCTTCGATTGGCCTTCCACGCTTCATAATGACTCCAAAAAACTCTTTAACTCCGTCCTAGCTCGGAGTGGCTCCTGTAAAACATCAATTTCTTAATTAGAGCATTTTGTTATCTTTTAACATTGAAATATCAATAAAGTGCGGCTAAATTAGAGTTTAAATGACGTCTAAATTGCATAAATATAGACTACTATCAATAGGCAGCTCTTTGCAATCACTTATAAAAGGATTGTACACATAACGTGTATTACTAAACACAGTATCACATATACACAGCAGTCTGTGGCACGAGCCGAATCTAATAGTATTTTTTATATATAGTGGTAAATGTATAAATATAAAAATTCTTAACGGGTTAACGGTTTATCCGATAAGAAAATTGAGTAATCCGTCTCCAAATCGTTAAGTCATTAATTATAAAATCTCATCCCGTTCACCAACCATTATCCTGCTAACCTGATACCAATAAACAAGTAAGTCATCGATCCGTTCGATTAAAGATTCCGGTTCGATTTTGTACCAACCTAATATCTATATCTATAGTTGTTGAAAAGAAAACAAAGAAAAGTGTAGTTACCACATCGGTGATATCTCGTCAGACATTTATCTAGACGGTTAGCATTATCTCTATTTCTTACGTTTTCCTCGTTATTCCAAATTATTACCGATGTACTTTTGAAATAGTAATTTTGTCATTACACTTCTATTTCATACCTATATAGTATATACTATCAATTATCATAATTACGCCACGATAATAGGTAAAACCTCACCGCAAGCTTTGGAAGTTAAAAGAATTAGTGGCATCAGGCAGCTATCACATTAAAATATAAAATTATTATTTTATTTCTGACATAGGCGGAACTAGGATTTAAATCTTATGAGTTCAATTTTAAGGTTTTTAACATTGAACCCATTGTAATTTTAAATTTATGGGTTCATATCTACTATTTTTGCAATTTTAACAAATTTTTACGTACAAATTTTTACTCCGCATTGAAAATTATAGGTTCAGTTGAACCCGTAGCTTGTACGCTGCATCCGCCACTGATCTCTGAAGTGATCTAATGTTAATGCTAACAGTACTGAGAATGAAAGTTGATTGTCAAAATGGATCGAGCAATAACTCGCAAAACACAAAAAATAAATAAGTTTGGAATAGTAGAAATTCTTCCAAAAATGATCATTTTCAAAAAGTCATGGATAATATGGATGTCCATATTGTCCACCAATTAATCACTTTTTTATCTGTATAAAATATAGATCGGGTCAAATAATTTATCCGTTTTTGCATTACCCATGTTCGACCCGCTCATATCCAAATCGACCCGCCCGTTTACCACGCCTACTTTAGGATAACAACACGTGCTCTCGTCGGGGGAACATAGTCATTTTACTCTTTTAATCACTTAATTAAGAGGGCGTTTGGATTGGCTTATAAAAAGTAGCTTTTAAGCTAAAAGCCAAAAGCGATAATAATACCCAACTTTTGGCTTTGACTTATTTTTCTACTTTTATGCCTAAAAGTAAGTGCTTTTAAGCACTTTTTATCATCGTCTATTAGAATAGGCTTTTGGTAAGCATTTCAACTTAAGCTCATTGTTCCTTCTCATACAATGATACATCATATATAATACAAGAGTCCTAAACCAATTGAGAGTTATAAGTAAATACAACAACTGAGAGTAAATATATATAGAAGAGTCTTAAACTAAATCTAGTTAGCTATAAGATAGGTCTAATACCCACCTTGCAAACTGAAGGTCGGTCTTTCACCTTGAGTTTGTCCCCGAGAAACTGAAATCTTGCTGTAGAGAGTGGTTTTGTGAGAATATCAGCCACCTGAGCTTTGGAAGAGAGGAATTGAACCAGTAGGTCACGTCTCGCAACTTTATCTCGGACAAAATGAAAATATATCTCAACATGTTTAGTGCGAGAGTGAAAAATAGGATTAACGGATAGGTATGCAGCACCAATATTATCACACCATAAAATTGGAGTGCGAGGCAGCTGAACTCCAAGCTCAAACATCAAAGATTGAGTCCACGTCAATTCTGCAACGGCATCAGCTAATGCTTTGTACTCAGACTCGGTAGAAGAACGTGCCACTGTTCGTTGCTTGTGGCATGACCAGCATATTAGATTTGGGCCAAAGTATATTGCATAGCCACCCGTTGACTTGCGATCATCAATACTACCGGCCCAATCAGAGTCCGTAAAAGCTTGTAAATAAAGGTTAGAAGCCTTTGAAATGAGAAATGACATGTATTTAGTGTGCTTGAGATATCTAAGGATGCGCTTCACAGCAGCCCACTGGTTGAACGATGGATTGTGCATAAACTGGAACATTTTATTTACCACACATGATATGTCCAGTCTTGTTAAAGTAAGATATTGAAGAGCACCAACAACTTGTCGATAAAGACTTGGATCATCAAAGTCGGGACTGTCACCTTTGTGAAGCTTTGCATTTGTGGCCATGGGTGAGCTTAGAGGCTTACAATGAATCATACCAGCTTTAGTGAGGATACTCTCGATATACTGAGATTGAGAGAGCCAAATACAATCACTATTACGGTTCACCTGAATTCCAAGGAAGTAATGTAGTGGACCAAGGTCCCTTATGGAGAATGCCCGGCCCATAGCTTGAACAAATGAGTCAATAAATGAAGAGCAGTTTCCTGTAAGCACAATGTCATCCACATAGACTAATAGGTAGACAACCACATTGTTATGAGAGTAGTTAAACAAAGAAACATCAGTCTTAGAGGTGGTGAAACCAACAGAGATGAGAAATTGATGAAACTTGTTATACCAAGCTCGTGGAGCTTGCTTGAGACCGTAAAGAGATTTTGTGAAGCTTGCAAACATGAGTTGGGAATTGAGGATGAACAAAACCTGGAGGCTGAACCATATAGACATCCTCTTGAAGATCACCATGTAGAAAAGCATTTTGAACATCTAATTTCCTCAGAGTCCAGCCATAAGTGACAGCTAATGATAATATAATTCGAATTGTTGTGGGCTTGATGACCGGACTGAATGTTTCATGATAATCTTGACCCTCTACCTGATGAAATCCCTTGGCAACTAAGCGAGCCTTATAACGCTCGATATATCCAGCAGAGTTTCTTTTAATCCGAAAGATCCATTTTCACCCTAGAATGTTCATGGAGGAATTGAATGGAACCAACGACCATGTTTGATTTTTGAACAAAGTTGTCATCTCAGATGACATAGCATCACGCCATTCTTTGAACTTAGAGGCTTCTGTAAAGCTGGCAGGCTCAATGGAGGGAGATGGGGTTGTAGTAGTGGTTGTTGTGCAAGCAAGACGAGAAGGAGGTTTTCGTTTGAACACTGAACGGAGTTGCATGGTGTGTAATCGTTGAGATGGTTTTGTAGCTCTTGGGGTACGGTTGGATGGAGGTCGAGGTATTGTAGTAGAAGGTAGTGTTGGAGGCTGGTTATCTAAAGGATGCATAAAGGAATCAACAGCCAGTGGTGTAGTAGGAATTGAAGAGTTTATAGGAGCAGATGAGCGAGGATCATCAACAAGGTGTCTAGGTAAAGCTGAAACTGAGCGAGAAGAGTAATACATGAGAGTTTTGGGGAGAAGAAAGGGATATTATTAGTCCTAGGGATGTAACAGATGACATGTAAGGAGTAGGACTCCTATGATGAAGGATGGCGAAGATGGTAATGTTAGAGGAGCTGAAACCCAAGGATGCAAATTGCTAGGGGGAGGTGGACCAAGAATAGACTTAGTGGCGAAGGGAAACTGAGTTTCATCGAAACGAACATGGCATGAAATGTACAATTTGCCAGTGCTTGTGTCAAGACATCGATAACCATGATGGGAGGGACTGTATCCTAAAAACACACAAGGTTGACTCCTAAAATTCATTTTGTGGCGATTGTAGGGACGTAGGTATGGAAAACAAAGACACCCAAACACTTTAAGAAAATGATAATCTGGTGGAGTACAAAACAAAACTTCGAAGGGTGATATCCCATCATTAGTAGGCGTGGGAAGTCGATTAATTAAATAAACAGCAGTATCAAAGGCAAACTGCCAATACTTTGAAGGAGTAGAACTGTGTGCCATGAGACTTAATCTAGTTTCAACAATGTGTCTACGTTTGCGCTCAACCTTTCCTTGTTGTTCATGAGTGTGAGGACATGAAAGGCGATGAATGATGCCTAACTTAGCGCAAAGAGTTGATAAAGGGCGAAATTCACCGCCCCAATCAGTTTGGATTGTCTTAACTTTTGTATTAAATTGTCTTTCAACAAGAACTTGAACTTGAAAGTTTGGATTCTCTGCTTTCGACTCCACCACACACACACTACCAGAAAATGACGAGCTCGACTCCCAACTCCGAGATAGTCTCTGACGCTACCCAATTGTCGGTGGTTATGCCCTCCAGTGGCGGAGAACCCTTGGTTGTTGAAGACGAGAGCTTACCCACCGTGGAAGAGGTCGTTCCACGCAACCAAACTTCTAGGAATGACTTCTCAAAGGAGCCCGTTCAAGACCCTGAGCCGGTTTTGTCTGAGATGGGGTTGAAGCAGATCTCCGGCCTCAGATCCAAATACCACATTCCTGCCCATGTTGATATCGTTCCGGCAGGGGACGATATGATACAACTTCACCCGCCTGGGTATTGTGCATTCTATGCCTACCCGTTCCTGGTAGGCTATTCTCTCCCACTTCCTCCATTGGCGGAGGAGTTCTATCATTATTATGGCGTCTGCCCGGCTAACTTTCCCCATATATCTATAAATCATCCTCATGTTGACGAAGTATGCGGAATTGGCCGGTTGCGAGATTTCCTTCCGCCACTTGCTATACCTTTTCGTGCCCAACTTCCATAGAAGCACAATGATTCACCTTCTCCGCCGCGGAACCAAGGGATTGGAGGTCGGGATGGATGACAAAGCAAACCGCCGGTTTTGATTTAATTATTTTTTCATCAAAACCAAGCACGTGGTGGTGAACCCCAGCGGATTCCCTGAGTAGTGGAATTTTACTCGTAAGTGTATTCGTCCACTAAATCACGTTCTTTTCTCTTTTTCCCGTGTTTCTTGACTTGCTTCTTTCCCTTTCGTGTAGCTGAGAGGCATCCCCCTCCTCTGGTTGACAACATTGCTGATTGGGTGGCACAAGTCCTTCCCTATACCGTAGGGATTCGTGACTGTTCATCCTTCAACAAGAAGTTTGGGCCAAGCCCTCGACCAGTAAGTTGAACCTCGCTTTATTGATATTCCGAAGTCGTTATAGTTCATCCCGTCTCTTCGTACTTATGCGTTATTTGTTAGTGTCAAGTCGGAGAAATTCCAAGAAGGTGAAGGCCCCCGTTCCTGCGTTCTGCTAGGCAGTCTCCTCGATCGGGATGCAAGTTGTATTGACTGAGTCCGTAAGGATTTCTCTTCCTCAGACCCCGTTATTGGGTGACTACGACCCTCAGAGAAAAGATATATACTCAATTGCACCCTGCACTCTACAAGTGCTCAATGAATGTGAGGCCTCCTCAAGACCCAACGATGGGGACCCATGCAATGATCTTAGTCTCATCACAAAGGAGAAATCCAGTGCTTCAAGCCCAAATGGAGAATGGGTCAACAAACAACCATGCAATGATATTTAGGCCTACTAATAAAATTATATGGAACATACGTGGAGGTAACAATGATAATTTCAGGATTAACTTTAGAGAAATGATAGATACCCATAGGCCATTCATGGTTACAATGTTGGAAACAAGAATGGAAAGTCACCTTTCCCTCCTTAGTGATTTTTCTTTTTCTCAAATGATTGAGGTTCCAAGCGAGGGCCAATCTGGTGGTATAGTGATCCTTTGGGATGCCAGTGTTGTCAAAGTCCACGACTTTGTTAGGAGAAATCAAGAGATTCATGCCACAATTGAGGTACTTCCCTCTCTAACTACTTGGCCTTTTTCCTCCATTTGTGCTAGTACTAAGCTTGATAAAAGACATGAAATGTGGAACAACATTGAAAATATTAATGCTTGTTATAAGGGTCCTTGGTCGATAGGGAGGACTTTAATGACATCCTTACTTCAAATGACAAATTTGGTGGTAACTCCATCAACTATAGACGTAGTAATTCTATTTGGAACAGTTTTAATCGTTGTAATTTATTAGACCTAGGTTACAAGGGGTGTAAATACACTTGGTCTAATCATAGGAAAAAGTCTAGGGGCTTGAATTTTTGTTAACAAAGATTGGCTATCTTTATATCCTAAGGCTGTGGTGATTCATCTCCCTAATACTCACTCGGATCACAATCCTTTGTTAATTAACCTCATCCCTAGGAATGTAAACCATTATAGGAAACCATTCCGGTTGGAAACTATTTGGTGTAGGCATCCAGATTTTATTAATTTAGTTATGCACCGTAGGTTTGATAATGATCTTGTTGGTGCTCAAAACCTTTCTAGAGACGAGGTCATCAAATGGAAGAATAATACGTTTGAAGATATTTTTAAAAAGAAAAAAAGATCCTTGGTAGATTAAGTGGAATCTAGTCATCACCCAATTATCATAACAATTACTTTTTACAATATTTAGAATCAAATCTACAATTAGAATACAATAATATTTTAAAAATGGAGCATGATTACTGGAAATTAAGATTTGGAATCAATTGGCTCAATGAAGATGATGCCAATACCAAATATTACCACATTATGACCTCCAATCGTAAACGTCATAACGCCATCATGTATTTCACCAATGAAAATGGAGACTAGATCTCAGAAGCTAAACAAATTCTTGACCATACTCTTTCATTCTTCATGGAAGCCTTTAGGATATCCAAAACATCATCCCCAAATAATACTACCATAACTAATCCCTCGAGCACTAATAAGGTTGACCTAAGTAGCCTTGATAATCCTCTAACTAATATTGAAATCACCAAGGCAATATTTTCTTTTAAACCTTTCAAAGCTCCAGGTCCGGATGGGATTCACTCTTGTTTTTACCAAAAATACAGGCATATCATTGGTAACTCCATTACAAGATATTGTCACAAAGTTTTCAAAACTCAATCCTTACCTAGTGGCATCAATGATACCTTTATTTGTCTCATACCTAAATTCCCTAATGCGAACAACCTCAAGAACTTTAGACGTATTGGTATTTGTAACACTTCTTACAAAATTATCACTAAGATTATTGCTAATATGATAAAGCTTTTTCTCCCCTACCTTATCAGTCTTATGCAATCCAGGTTCATTAAGAATAGAATAGCCTGTGACAATGCCATTATTATTCAAGAAATTATGAATAACCTCCGTAGATCAAAATAATCCAACTTTGATATGATAATCAAACTAGATTTGGAGAAGGCTTTTGATAGACATTAAATATTTCAAGTTTCCCCCAAAGTTATCCCGTCTAATTATTCATTGCATAACTACTAGCTCAATGGGGATCTTAGTGAATGGTGCAAGAACTAACTTTTTCCAACCTAGTCGGGGTATGCGTCAAGGAGATCCTCTTTCCCCCTATATATTCATACTATGCATTAAGCTCTTATCTAGATTGATAAACCACCAAGTTGATATATTAAGATGGGATCCTATTGACATTAACCATAGGGGACCCTCCCTCTCGCACAATGTTTTTGCTGATGATATAACCCTAATGGGAAAAGCAAACAAGAAGACAAGTCATTGCATCAAATATTGCATGGAATTTTTTTGCATGGAATATGGGCTTGCCATAAACACTTCTAAATCAAGAATTGTCCTTTCTAAAAATTGCCCCAAGGATCACACAAATTTTCTAACAAACCTTTTTGGTATAAAATCGACTAATGAATTTGGGAAATACCTAGGCTTTTCAATCCTAAATCACTCGCCAATGCCAAGGCTTTTCAATCCTAAATCACTCGCCAATGCCAAGGATTTCCAATTTATCATAGACAAATTGCATACCAAATTGTCTCACTGGAAATGCTCTTTCCTTAATATGGTTTAACGAACCACTCTAGCATCCAGTACATTAGGTGCAATTCCAACTCACTCTATGCAATACACCCTCCTTCCCCCCAAAACCCTAAAGACAATAGATAAAATTCAAATGGATTTTATCTGGGGAACCTCTAGCCTAGCATAAAAAACTTCATCTCATCAGCCGACAAAAGGTAAGTATGAGGGGGGACTAGGTATTCGCCCTGCTAAAGCTAAAAATTTGGTAACCCTAGCACCCCTTGGGGCCATCTGATTATGGCTCAATATGCAAAGAACAAAGTTATCACTAGCACCTCCTTCATCTGGAAATCTATCCTTAAAAGGTGGAAAGTGTGTAGCAATGATATTCTTTGGCACCCGTCCAATAATTCTCACATTAATATTTGGTCTAACAAATGGATCTATAATTTCAATTCCCTTAGAAGCTCTATAGAAGGACCACTAAGTAAGAATGATCTTAACATCTCGATTGGTAGCCTAATCAATAACAATGAATGGAATACAAAGGCTATTTCTCTTGAATTGCCTCCTGAGGTAATTAATAAATTGACCCTTACCCCCATCCCTTTTAAAGGATCAAAAGTCGATAGAATTAGCTGGAGCCTAAGCTCAAATGGTCTCTTCACAACTAAGTCTTGCGACAATATTCTAACTGAAGTCAACCATCCTTCCAACTCCTTTAAGTGGATCGGGGATCTTCACTACGCCAACAAAATAAAATTTTGTATGTGAAAATGCATGCATAATCGTATCCCTTGTCGAGCCTACCTAGCCAGAATAGGTTAAATATTAATACTACTTGTACTATTTGCAGAATTGGGATGGAAGACATCCAACACATTTTCATAAATTGCCCAGTCTCTAATCGTATTTGGGAAAATATGGGTCTTCCTTCCCTAAATATTGGAGGAGATAAAAATTGGCTAGTGAAGCTAAGGGATACCTTCATCCAACATAGTAACTACCAGATTAGTTAGGAAACCCTATCCCCCTTCTCCATCTGGGATATGAGAAAACAGGAATCTCAATAGCATTAATAATCTTAATCGTATTTTGGAAGCTAGAAAGATTATCCACCTAGCATGGGAATTCAAGTTCTTCACGGAAAAAAAAAATCCATTTACAATCAAGAAAATCAAAATTGAGATCAAGTGGGACAAACCACCAAAAGGTATGATTAAATTAAATTGTGATGGTGCCTTTTCTAGTAAAAACAATGCAGCTGGACTTGGTGGTGTATTCCAAAATAGCAATGGAGATTGGATTGTGGGATTCCACAAAGCAAGCCAAGCATTTTGCCCTATACATGCAGAATTGATGGCTTTACTACAAGGACTAAAAATCACCAAAGAATGAACTTCTTATATTTAGAAATTGAAATTGATTGCACGGATGTCATTAAACTTATTTATGAGGATAGCAGTAACTTCTCTAATATTGTCTCTGAATGCAGATGATTAATGCACCAACTGAAGCTACCTCACCTGAAGCATAATTTCTGGGAAGGAAATGAAGTGGCACATATGATGGCCAAGGAAGCAATCAAGCATCCCCCTCTACCAAGTGTACCATGCCCGTCCCCCTTATTTTGTTGAACAAGAAGTGATGAAGAACAAGCATGATATTTGTAATAGTTTTAAAAACATCTCTACTAGTGTTTGTAACTATTTGGCAAGTATGTGCAATAGTAATACCCTGAAAACTTCTACTATATCTATGTAACTTTTTGATTAAGTAATATATAAGTATCCATGTTTTGTGTTCATAAAAAAAAAATTCCACCATAGATGAAAGGTTTCAGCCCGCCAACAATTACCGTTTGGCTGCTACGATATTATAGCAATACAAGTTGACTAGGTGGATACATTAATGTTTGATCATACTAAAAAGTCCAAAACATTTTCAAACTTGGTTACCTCGGCACCTGCTCCTAAACTAGACTTCAGATATGTTTTTACTTATTTTTTAGAGCTTAACAATGTAGACTGAAATATAAGTAGCTTGGACCCAGGGAAATACTATTGGAAAGTCCAGTCTGGAGTCTGGATTTTTTTCACTATAAATAGTGAAGTTGAGGCAAGGAGTCTCATCATCACATTAATTAGGCCTTTCATCTTCTCTTAATTCTTTCTCATTTTCTCATTTATTAGTATTATTATATATTTATATATGGCCACCACCTTACAGAAGAGGGGACTCTTGATCTTGGGGAAGCGATTTCTGAACCAATTCAGCTGCGCAAGTGGCAGGTCAGTTTTTACTCTACAGACAGGTGTTATATGTATTCACAAATCTCCATTTTTGCTATTTTTGAGACTATAATGTTATTGTCCCTTCGTATTGTGTTGTGCAGGAGGGCAGTGCACGCATCAGTGTACGACAAGAATCGAGAGGAATACGCGCGACAAGAAGTGATCAAGGAACAATCAGACGACAAGTACTGGGCTCCTCACCCTCAAACTGGTGTCTTTGGGCCACCAACTCATCACAGTAGTGGTTTCAAAATCATGCCTGCCACTGCTACTGTAGATTCTGTATTAGAAGACAAGGCCTTCTTCCGCCCTCTTGAGAATCTTGACAAGCTACCCTACCTTTAATATGAGTATTTGACGACTGTCTCAAATGTTTATGAGCTATTGTTATATATATGTGCTGTCCCTTTGTCTAATAAACCAACAATTATTAATCTTATTCATATTACAACATACAGCAGTTGTTATTTCAGGAGCAAATGTATTACCATTTATATATTCAGTCGTTTGATCCAGTATTTGTGCATGATAAGACTTGATAGAATTCCATCACTACTCACAATAAATTCATTACTTACTGATCACAGGAATAGTATTTCGTGTTTCGTGGCTCATGAATTTGCATAACAGGTCAATTTGATTGGTAAGATTTTCTGATATATTCCAGGCTTGCAATCCATTAGCTGCTTCTATAACTGCAAATAACCAATTAATGTGGAGATCATAAGAGCCATAACGATTCTAAAGTAGTAACCAAAGTAAAATATATTAGTATCAACAAACAAACAAACTGTTGTGAATGACTGAATATCACATGTGATGAACTTGAAACTTCACCTCGACGACCATTGACACATCTCTACTGCCATGTAGAGTTTAAGCTGATAGTTACAGCTCTGGGTCTTTCAGTTAACTTTAATTGAGGTTTTCGTGGTGCTGGGGGCAAGCGTAAAAGGCTATGTACATTGAAACAGATTTTAGAGTATTTCTGCTAGTTATCTACTGAGCAACCAATCTTATATTATCTATTTATTATTTATTCACACAACATCCTTGCTCGCAGAGGCGGACCCAAAATTTAGAGATAGTGGTTGCATATTTGAATTCAACCAAAATTTACTTTGTATATTGGTGTCACTACTAATTAATATATCACTATTTTTCTAAGACGTATACATATATACATGAAAATTTTGTCAAATTTTACGGGTACCGGTGACCACTCATTCTATAACACAGGTCTGCCTCTGGTTACACTCACACTCCAGGTGTACCTTCGATACCTTGTTGAAGTACCTGACAGTCATGAGCAATTGCTACTCTCAGTAATTCATATCGCTTTCGTATCATGGGGATTCAGGGTACCGGTCATCACTCCTCTCTTAGCTGAGCATAATTGATTCTTGCTCACCAGAAATAAAAAGTTTCGAGAAACTATATAACAGACACAAGAAGCTAATATTTCAAACCATTTATAAAATCTCTTGTTTCTGCTTATCATAATGATTTGTATAGTTTATGCATGGCGAAAGGGTTACGCTAGAAACCTACAGGGAACAAGAGCCAGATCGAAGACATTCCTTTCATTCTTTTATACCCCTCTCTTCTTAGTTGCTCCTCTTTCTAGGGATCTAATGGTCGTAGACCACCTTCTTGTGACTATGTTGAAGAATTCTTTCCCCCCTTTGAGTTCTACCTTCCTAGCTTTAGTTGCCTTAAGGCTTGTCTTTCTTTCAGAACCTTGTTACTTTTAAGCTGTCTTTTCGCCTGAGGCTTTCGAACAAGACTACTTACTCCAGTAGGTTAGAAAGCTACCTCTTCCGCTTTCAGGCAAGGGTAGCTCTGAAGGGAGAGTTGAGCGGAACCAGGCATAAGGAGCAACAATCACTATTGATAGTTCCCCCGCTAGGGGAACGTTAGGAGGGGGACATGCTCTATGTCCACTGATTCTGTTTAGTACAGTATAGGAAGCCCTTGTTTGAGTGAGAGCTTCTAGAATGCCATTCATTTCGCAATAAGAAACTTTTCCACATAGAGGTTTAAGCTACTTAAAGCGAGAGTGCATCCAAAAATTCGAGAAGAGTGCTCGGCCTTGGTTGAAACAATTATAGGTGTCAATGGACCGATTTCACTAGCAGAGCACTTTCTCCAATGTGCGCAAATAGAGATGCCACTTTCAATGATGGACACCGACCCTTGTGTTAAAGTAGCATCGAGTTTCGATTGGAAACCGGCCCGATCTTCCTTATTAATTATTGATAAGGAACATGGGAAGCATCATCCGTATAAGACTGTTGCTAAACAAAAGCAATTCTTTTTCACATTCAACCATGAAATAGAGTAAAACAACCCAAAATCCCAGGAGCTAATCCAAAATCACCTACTCGATTGACAAGCATAGCTTTTATAGCTGCTTAATCTGCTTGAAGTCGTGTAAACCAAAAATGAATTAACAAATATGAAGCAAGACCTACTCCCTCCCGTATGCACCTCTCTTTGGTTAAGCTTTTGAAGATGCCTAAATTCACTTTCGCCGCATCAAGGGGAAGGATTTCTTTCTGCCATCTGTCTTTCCCTTCTCTCTCTTCTCTTAGCAAAGGTAGGTTCAAGTCAAACTTTTTTTTGGCTTGCGGGCTCGGGGACTGCAGTCAGCTGCTTCCCTTGTAGTCGTCAGCTCGTTCTTGATAGATCCGATCGGGTGTTCATAATCTGGAGTAAAAGGATTCGAACCTTTGCATGCCGGTACCAAAAACCGATGCCTTACCACTTGGATATACTCCATAGGCCTGTTTTGGACGGTAGGAACGGGGAGAGGGGGAAGGGAGAAGCAGGGCTCGAAGAACGAGTCGTACTTATTGGGAAGACAACAAAAAGAAATGGCAGTTCAACTTTGAAAGTGCAGGAGGGGTGAATTGTAATTTTTTTTTTTTTTTTTTTGAGGTAGTCGATTAATTTGCGTTCCAGTGAACTGGACTTTTCAAAAATGGAATGTAAAAGATAAATTGCAGAAAGTAAATGATACAGTATGTTTTTATACTGGTTCGGATTCAAAGTGAATCCTACGTCGAGTCTCCTTGTTGCAAGGGTGACTCTTTCAAGTATGAAGTGGCTTAGTATGTACAAATGAGTTGAAGTTGTTATACCCCAACAACTTTTGTCACTTGTTCTTCTCTCTGTAATTGATACAATGCCTCACCAGTGTTCTTTTCTCTCTCTCTTCTCTTCTTTGTTACACAAGAAATCTAAAGCATACTATAGTGTTTTGTTTGAAGTAGAACAAAGAGATTGAAGTTGGTTTGATCAATGTATATCGTTCCAAGGCTGGTGCAATAGGAATTTATACTTCTCGAGGCCTTCAGGTCTTGTACGTCTTTTCGAGAGATTACGCACCCAAGGGAGTTGTATTTAGACAGAAACTTAGATTGATTCTTCCCGAGATTGATTCCTATATTGACGTGATTTGACTCGAGAACTTGAATGATTTCTTCCTTAAATGAGAGAATATTTATGTTGCCAAATCCCTTTATTGATGCCTTCGATTGACGTCTTAATGTGGGAGAATTTTTAGCGGATGATTTCCTTCCCTTAATCTCCTTTGATTGAGATCCTTTCTACAATATCTCTTTTAATTGATTTTACCATCTTCCTTGATTGATTTTTTCACTTCTCTTTCCTTTTTTCGTTTGATTCGATTTTGCCTCCATATGCCTCCATTTTATTGCTCAGAATCTTTTCCTGCACATAGGGAGTAATTGATTATTTTGCAAATTAGAATTAAAAGAGATTTAGCAATCTCCCCCTTTTTGATTATGATAAAATAACAATGAAAATACTTCCCCTGTTGATCAGCTGCCTTGAGTGTGTTGTAGTCAAAACCTTCTTTAATCCGTGTTTCATGGTAGATGTGTCTAGTCAACTCCCCCTCAGTTGGACATTCGGTTGTGCCTTATTTGTAGTCGACTCCCCCTCAGTGGGACATTCTGGTGTGCTTTATTTGTAGTCGACTCCCCCTCAGTTGTATGATGTACCTGCAAGTTGAAAATAGCGCACAAAACACAGAACACAAAAGCAAGGAATACATAAAAACACAAGCCTTAAGCTTGCTTATTATTTCTACCCCTTTGTCATCGACAAAAACAAAATAAAGGCAGCAAAATTAAAGGTATCTGTCCTAAGAGTAGAACCTATGACTGAATTATCAGTCGCAAAAAAAGGAAAAAGGAAATTATCTTAAACAACCAAACATCAACCGCGCGGAAAGTAGGTAAGGGTATTGCAAACTGCCTCCTTAAGGCAATCAAAGCTAGCATTCACTGTGACAAAGACCCCATTAATTTTGTCGTGCATCTCTTTGAAGGCCCTTATTGCTTTTTCTGGAGTCTTGAGAATCTGCACTCGAATCTTGGACACGTCAGACCCTGTCTCCCTTGCCATTCCATTGATATCTTCAATCATGCTTTGCATAAAGGTTAAGGAGTTCTTGATGACCGACATTGTTTCATTGATGGAGACAAGCTTTTCAAAGAGGTCAGAATCATTTGTACTAGGGTGAGACACATGGGCTTTTGTCTTGGAATCGGAGGGAACATTCTTGGTTTCACCTTCTTGTTTCTTGACCCAACCATCCTTTACAGAAATATAACCCATGCTAGCAAATCCCCTGGAATTTTAAGACTTGGTGATAGTGATGTAGGGATGGTCAACAACGGGTATGCTCTTGGCTTCTAGCAGATGGGTGATAACTATACCATAAGGAATGCTAGTGGGATCATCGGCACTTTCTATAATAAAATTAAAAACCCAAGAAGACAACTTCACCTTGCGCTTAGTCAAAAGGTAGTAAACTAAGAAGATATCATATTGGGAGAAGGTAGATAATGATCATGTTCTAGGAAGAAGAGTGGTTGCTAGCTAAGACACGAGTTTCAAAACAAATATCACAAGGTCCTAGCTGACTAGGAAGAGAGTCAGAGGGTGATTAAACTATACACCTTTTAGCTTGATCAAAGAGATTTCAAAGTTCTTAGGCCAGGAATTCTTAAAGAGCATAGAAAGACCAGAACAACTACATTGAAAAATAGTATCAAATACAACACAGATGTAAGGACCCGTAAAATTCTTAACCAAAAAACTCGAGGTTTCGTGGTGCCAAGTTAAATTCTAGTTTCGGACTTTATGGATTGAACAGTACCCTAAGAACTTAAAGGAAAAGTTTCACAGAAGAACATGTTTCTGCGGCCCATTATGTGGTTGCATAATCACTCTGCGGACCGCAGAGTGAAGCAAAAAAATTGGCAAATTTGAGGTCAGCTTTGTGGTCGATTATGCGACTGCATAATCACTATGCGGACTGCATATTGGCCGCATAATTTCTCTTGGGTTTCTGCGAAGGGAGTTATGTGGTGCATTATGCGACCGCAGAACAAGTATGCGGACCGCATACTGGTCGCATACATGGTTAGAAAATTCAAGCCCCGGAGGGCTGTTTTCTGCGATCACTTTGCGGACCGCATATCCATTATACGGTCGCATATGTGAGCGCAGACCTGTTCCGAAGCACCCATTTTCTTAATTTAAATCCCGACCCCCATTCTGTTAAAACACCCCCCTTAGGCCATTTTCAGCATATTTCTATGATATTTTCTAGAGTGAGAAAGAGAGAGTTCTAGAGGGAGGGCCTAATTTCCATCGAATTGATCTTCAACCATCACTTAAAGCTTGGAAAACATTCAAGTAGGGAACCAAATCCTTCATCCTAAGAGGTAAGACTTCATCATCCCAGCTCTTAATTCCAAACATAGCTACAATGGGGTACTAGTGTGATAGTTCATGGGGATTGGGGGTGATTACATTGCATGCATGTAAGATAAAAGGGTGTAGGGAGAATGTAAGCAAAGCATGGGGATGAATGAGTTATGGGAAATGAAACCTCCTGATCACGCCCAACTATGTCTTTTAAAAAGACTAAGCGGGCGTTGCAAATATAATCTGAGTATTTAGCCCAGAGTCGAATCCCACAGGGAATTAACCTATCAATTGTTGTTGTTAGAGTACTAGATTCTCAATAATCAACTTTTCCAAAAGTTATAAATATTACTTTCTGGTATTTTTACTACTACAGCTGGACGAAAATAATAAAACTAAAGATTAACTATTACTGAGGTGTAAACAAATGCGATAAAAGTCTAAGGTTATGGTTTCCTCCGTGGATGAAATTTCTTCTTGTATATTTCCTATAGTTTTGACTTAGTTGTGTCTATCAATCATGAACACTCCAGTTATCATAAATCTCTATCAAGTAATTATGATAATTTACTAAACGCACTCTCTCAAGTTATGCTAGCTAGTTTGTATTACAGTTCACTTTAGATTGCACCCGAGGTATCGTTATCTCTAATCCAACCTCTAAACCCTCGATTATGACTCTCGCCTATACATAGGGAGTGATGTTGTTCAAACAACTACCTAAATATGCACTGTCTCTCAAGTATATACATAATAAAAAGGAACAGCTAATTGAGGGCCCTTCAATCAACTACAACGAGAACGTAGTTGAACAAATAGAGATTAACAACCAAACAAAACTATATTAATATCACAATTAGTTCATCCCAACGGGTTACACCAAAACCTTAGATTAGAAAAGTTAGCTACTCATAATTGTATTGAAAACAACAAAAGAAATCATGATAAATGTAAAATAGGAAGAAGAAGGAAAAACCTCGTAGAAGAATTCTCTCGCCTTGCTCCTATTGTGTCTCTTGCCTCCTTAGGTCGAATTTGTGTCCAAAATATGTCCAATCCACTAACGTTCTCCCATGTATATATACCAAGTAGGGTTGGGCCCAAACAATTATACCTTATCCTACGCGAAAAAGAACAAGTTTCCAGGCCGCCACTAGCGCGGCCGCGCTAATCTCGCGCTAGAGGTCGCGCTAGTGGGGTTTTATTCTGCCCCAGTCCGCGTTAGGTCCGCAGTCGCAGTTTCGATCGCATTTTTGACCTTGTTCCGTTTGGAATTTGAAAAAAAAGTAAAACATGAAAGTTGTATCCCTTTGGGTTATCTTTCCAACCATATATTATATAGCCCAAATGGAGTTCGGACCAAAAAGGTTATGTCCATTTTACTAGACAGTGCACAATATGTCTACTTGAGTCTTCGTTTGTTCTCAACTATCAAATTTGACCCCCGAACAAGATCCCGAATTAATTCCTTGAGCTTTTACTCAGACTTCAAAGCTCAAATCACTTAAAGTTATTCCATAACATCTATATAGCTCGGAATCACTCCTACAAGGCATAAAACACACCGTTAGTGCAAAACACTAGCGATTTAAGCTCAAACTCAATTAAAGTGCAGTAAAATAGAGTGTAATAAGCGACTAAAATACGTAATTATAGCCTATTATCAACACCCCACACTTAAACCATTGCTCGTCCTCGAGCAATCAAACGACACTTTATATAGACACGACCTTTTTAAGCAATTCTCCTAACTCATCATACCAAGAATATTTAAAATAGACTAAGCACTAAATAGTAACATCTCCACCTCAAGATTTGACTCACAAGTACCACGCATTATTCACAGCTCACCCACTTACTCTAACATAGAAGTCACTGACATTACCTTTCCTTCATGAATCAAGTGCCCTCACACAACAAAAGAGAGTAGTTCCACACAATAAAATTTAAAAACACATAGGAACTTAAGATAGAAAGAATTCACTCACTCTCAGAAATAACATTCATGTAGCACAAAAGATGCATCATAGGCTTGACCGTAGTGTACTACTCTACTAATCGAGTTCATTCAGTCTAGGATCAGGTAGGACTTTATTTGGTTGTAATGTAGGCTGCGGGACGGGTAGGATATATTTAGATATAAGAGTGACTACACCTCCCTAAGCACTTTAATACATATACTTTAACATTCAAACCCCATATTTTTGTCAAACCAAACTCCGCCTTCACATCAATATATTTTACCCCATACTTCTTTAAGCACAATTACATCAAGAGTCACCACTTATCAAGGCTTTTTTTTTCCCACAACAATACAACTATTTTTTCTTCCCTTTTTTTTTTCTTTTTTTTTCAAGTGACTCTTACTTTTTCAAAACAGTGCACCTTTCTCCTTATTTCATTGGTTCCACTCAAAAGCCAAACCAACCACCCCACACTTTAACTTTTACACAGTTCATAACAATTCAAGTGCTTATGAGAGGTTAAAAGGTTCAAATAGATAGTCCATTCAAACAATTGGGTAAGGCTTGTAATGTGGTTGCCAAAAAATAGGATTACAGGCTCAAAGGGGTTAACTATGATATATAACAACTAGGAAGGTAAAATATACATATCTGGCTCAACAAAGAAACACCTATATCACTTCCAAGACTGAACTAAACTACTATTTTGCTTTGCAAACACACGGGGCAATTTCTAGGCATCAAATTCAATGCACATAATAACACACAAACCTCACATAACTCACTCAGGACTGGATTCATCAAGACACTCTAGTCAAAGCAGTTTAAGAAAATTTAAAATCATACAATTTAAGGTACTTATACAAGAGTAAAAAACTGAGCCTAAGCGTCACAACCAAAGTACTCACTATTCTCAAGGCATAACAAAGTCAATACTTCAATTCAAAACACAACACAATGGATCCTCTTCCTAAAAAAACAACTAACTACACCCGGTTCAATCAAAACCCTTGGAAAAGAACCACGGTCAAAAGAAGAACCAAGGGGGAGTTGCTACACTACCTAAAAAGAAAATAAAAAATCTTTTTATTTTTTTCCCCTTTAGACTTAAATCCCTCAAGAAAATTGTATAATAGATCCATCGCAGGAAAAAAGTCTAATCTTTTCTATTTGTGTAAAACAAATTGTTCCATTAAACCGACACAACTAAAATAGCATAGAAAGTCACACAGACAATCTCCTCACCCCACACTTAAAATTGTGCATTGTCCCCAATGCACACCCATACATACAAGAGGGTAAAAGAAACTCCCTGGTAGGCCAAAGGCCGAAGCACTAGCAACTCATGGGGTACTCAGACTTCTCCCAGGCTTGGACCTTCGTGCGGGTACCTCACACTTAGTTCCAACCATTTGGTTTGCTATAGCATCCTTCCAATGGATTTGCATTCCATGCTCCTAAAAAATCAAAAATCGACACTACAAGAATAATACACTAAAAAAAAATAACTAAAAAAAAATATATAAAAATAAAGTTGGGTTGCCTCCCAACAAACGCTTGATTTAACGTCGCGACACGATGCGAATCGCTTTTTGCCTCCACTTTGAACTTATGAATTGGACCCCAACTTTTGCTTCAAGCTTATGATTATGCTCTTGGGGCGGTGGAATGAATCTAACTAGACCAAGAAAATAATGTAGTATTCTGCACTCCTTGGCCTTTGGATGAGATGTGTATTCCCGACTTTCTAGCACGAAGAATTCTAGAATGTAGGCATCTTGTTCCTTACTCCTTGACTCATCAAGTGGCTCGGACGATTCTATTTCCATATCATCATCCAAACACAATGTGAAAAAGTGCTTGGAGTGCGGACCAATGCGCTCAACTACATAAACATTGGGATTGTCAACATCCTCAACACTAATGACACTAGAGTCAACTAAATATGTATCCTCAATATCCTTGGTTGACTCTAGTATATCTTCTACAACATCGGCATCCTCAAAATCTAGTTCGATTTATTGTTGGTGTTCTACTCTGAACTCTTCCTCTATCAATTCCTCGTATTTTTTTAAATCTTCAATTATAATGGCAATTCCTGCAGCCAATTCATTTTCTTCTTGGCTATTATCCACAATGTAAACTTGTTACACTTTACAAGGTTCAATGTGAGTAGTTTCCTCTTGCCTTTTTATCTGCAACTGTATTTTATCATATTGTTCCATAAGGCACTTTAGCGTATCCTCGATCTCCTTCAGATCCTCATACATGGGTTCTTTGTTCCTATTAACTTCACAAGAAAAAGAAGAACCATCAAAGTAAGGGGTTGGGGGGAGATAAGAAATATAAGCACAACCATGAATGTGACCATCTTGACCACCACACATATCACACACATTCCACACATAAGATTGAGTTGGTGCACATAACTCGCTCTCGGGAATATTTTGATAATTGTTTCCTGGGTGGTTTCCTCCATAGTATGCATAACGAGGATCAAAAGTAGAATTACCAACATCCAAATTCTCATAATTCCATATTTTTTTTCAAATTAACAATTAAAACTAAAATAAAGAAAACAAAAATCAAATACTAAAAAAAAAATAATTCAAACTTGAAACGTAGCAATATGTACACCTACAACTACACATGAAAATTTCAATGTATAGATTGAAAGTGAAGAAAATTGATACACTAAGAATTTTTGTATTTCTTCTAACTACAATTGATAATACCGTTAATTCCCGGAAAACAGCGCCAAAATTAGATCACGCTCAACTATGTCTTCTAAAAAGACTAAGCGGGCGTTGTATATATCATCTGAGTATATAGCCCAGAGTCGAATCCCACAGGGAATTAACCTATCAATTATTGTTGTTAGAGTACTAGATTCTAAATAATCAACTTTCCCAAAAGTTATGAATATTACTTTCTGGTATTTTTACTACTACAGATGAACAAAAATAATAAAACTAAAGATTAACTACTACTGAGGTGTAAACAAATGCGATAAAGGTCTAAGGTTATGGTTTTCCCCGTTGATGAAATTCCTTCTTGTATATTTCCTATAGTTTTGACTTAGTTGTCTCTATCAATCACGAACACTCCAGTTATCATAAATCTCTCTCAAGTAATTATGATAATTTACTAAATGCACTCTCTCAAGTTACGCTAGCTAGTTTGTATTACAGTTCACTTTAGATTGCACCCGAGGTATCATTATCTCTAATCAAACCTAAACCCTCGGTTATAACTCTCACCTATACTCCGGGAGTGATGTTGTTCAAACAACTACCTAAATATGCACTCTCTCTCAAGTAGATACATAATAAATAGGAACAGCTAATTGAGGGCCCTTCAATCAACTACAACGAGAATGTAGTTGAACAAATAGAGATTAACAACCAAACAAAACTATATTAATATCACAATTAGTTCATCCCAACAGGTTCCACCAAAACCTTAGATTAGAAAAGTTAGCTACTCATAATTGTATTGCAAACAACAAAATAAATCATGATCAATGTAAAATAGGAAGAAGAAGGAAAACCTCGTAGAAGAATTCTCCCGCCTTGCTCCTATTTTGTCTCTTGCCTCCTTAGGTCTAATTTGTGTCCAAAATATGTCCAATCCACTAAAAATAACGTTCTCCCATGTATAAAAACCAATTAGGGTTCGGACCAAACAATTATACCTTATCCTACGCGAAAAAGGACAAGTTTCCAGGCCGCCACTAGCGCGGCCGCGCTAATATCGCGCTAGAGGTCGCGCTAGTGGGGTTTTATTCTGCTCCAGTCCGCGTCAGGTCCGCAGTCGCAGTTTCGATCGCGTTTTTGACCCTGTTCCGTTTAGACTTTGAAAAAACGTAAAACATGAAAGTTGTAGCCCTTTGGGTTATATTTCCAACAATATATTATATAGCCCAAATGGAGTTTGGAGCAAAAAGGTTATGTCCAATTTACTAGACATTGCACAATATGTCTCCTCTTCGTTTGTTCTCAACTATCAAATTTGACCCCCGAACATGATCTCGACGATCTCGACTTAATTCCTTGAGCTTTTACTCAGACTTCAAAGCTCCAAATCACTTAAACTCATTCCATAACATATATATAGCTCGGAATCACTCCTACAAGGCATAAAACACACAGTTAGTGCAAAACACTAGCGATTTAAGCTCAAACTCAATTAAAGTGCAGTAAACTAGAGTGTAATAAGCGACTAAAACTCGCCCTTGGTGTTTCTTTTGATCGCGGTTCTTTTTCAAGGGTTTATCTTGAACTGGGTATAGCTAGCTTCTTCTTTTATTTTTTAGTAGTTAGGACTCCTTTGGGCGAGGTGTTGAATGATAAAATTCGACCCTTAGTGAGTTACACTCAAACACCATTAATCCTAGAGTGTGACGCTTAGGCTCACTTGCTGACTCTTGTAGAATGCCTTAATGGTGCATGTTATAACTAACTTGAATGCTCACTCGAGCGTTTTGATGAACCAATTTGGATTGAATCATGTGCCATGTGTGTGTGAGGTATTTTTGCATCTTATTCTATGTCTGCATTTGGTACCTAGAACTTGCCCCGTGTGTGTTCAAAGCGAAATAGGAGTTTGTTCAGTCTTGGAAGTGATATAGGCGTTTCTTTGTTGAGCCAGATATATATATTTTTACCCGCCTAATTGTTATGTATTGTAGTTAACCCCTTTGAGCCTGTAATCCTATTTCTTTGGAAACCACATTACAAGCCTTACTCATTTGTTTGAATCAACTGTCTATTTGAACCTTTTAACCTCTCATGAGCACTTGAATTGTTATGAACTGTGTAAAAGTTAAAGTGTGGGGTGGTTGGTTTGGCTTTTGAGTGGAACTAATGAAATAAGGAGAAAGGTGCACTGTTTTGAAAAATTAAGAGACACTTGAAAAACAAAAGGAAAAATAATAGTTGTATTGTTGTAAAAAAAAAAAAAATTATTCCTTGACAAGTGGTGACTCTTGATGTAATTGTGCTCAAAGAAGTATGGGGTAATAACATTGATGTGAATGAGGAGTTTTGTTTGACATAAGTATGAGGTTTGAATGTTAAAGTATATGTATTAAAGTGCTTAGGGAGGTGTAGTCGTTCTTATATCTAAATGTTTCCTACCCGACCCCTAGCCTACATTACAACCCAATAAAGACCTATTGATCTTAGACTGAACAAACTCAATTAGTAGAGTGTTACACTACGGGAAAGCCTATGGCGTATCTGTGTAGCATATGAATGTTCCTTTGAGAGTGAGTGAATTCTTTCGATTTAAAGTTCCTATAGTTCTTAATATTATCTTTTTTGGAACTACTCTCAACTGTGTGATGTGAGGGTACGTGATTTATGAAGAAAAGGTAAGTCTTGACCTCCTTATAGAGTAGCTCGAGGATGTAAAAGTATGACATGTCATTTGAGAGTCGCCGCTTGAGGTTCAGATGTTACACTGCTAGGTCTAGAGATTGTAAAATATTTGTGGTGTTGCACCGTTGGGAAGTGTTTGATGCAAAGAAACCTTGTAGGATGTAGTGGATTGCTCGAGGACTAGCAATGATTTAAGTGTGGGGTGTTGATAATAGGCTAAATTTGCATAGTTTAGTGTATATTTATACCCTAACTTAATGATGCTTCACCGTCTTAAGTGCGCTAAATGATGATGAATTGACTCTAATGGTGATTTTTATGTTTCACAGGAGTAAAACATAATAATGACGACTTATGACGGTGATCCGGGCAAAATTGAAGAAGAATAGGCCATGGGGAATTTTCTTGGTGATTTAAAGGTTGAAACCTCACCGAGGCAGTGAAGAACCCCACTAGCGCGGGCATTAGCGCGACCTTAGCGCGCCCACGCTAGTCTAGATATCCTGTGGCAATAAATAACCCAACTAGAGCGGGCATTAGCGCGTGCTTAGCGAGCCCGCGCTAGTCCAGACGCGGAAAATACAACCTGGAGGGTGTTTTTTGAAGTTCAAGACCATTCCACACAAACTATAAAAGGTTCAATTTGTCCAAGAGAGGTTATTTATCAAGGTTTAGAGTTTAGAACAAGAAACGCAAGGGCAAGAGGCAAGGAGGCAATTTGGGCATCAATTCATAGCTCCATCTTTTGTGCTTTCATCCTTGATCATGAATTCTATTGTAGTTTTTATCATTGTTATGAGTAGCTAAATCTTTTAATCTAAGGTTTTGGTGGAACCCGTTGGGGGATGACTCCATTGTGATAATTAATATAGTTTTGGTTGGTTGTTAATCTCTATTTGTTCAACTACGATCTTGTTGTAGTTGATTGAAGGGCCCTCAATTAGCTGTGCCTATTCATTATGTATCTACTTGAGAGAGAGTGCATATTTAGGTAGTTGTTTGAACAACACCACTACCGGAGTATAAGCGAGAGTCATAACCGAGGGTTTAGAGGTTGGATTAGAGATAACGACACTTCGGGTGCAATCTAAAGTGAACTGTAATTCAATCTAGCTATCGTAACTTGAGAGAGTGCGTCTAGTAAATTATCATAATTAGTTGAGAGAGATTTATGGTAGCTGGAGCGTTCATGATTGATAGAGACAACTAAATCAAAACTATAGGAAGTATCCAAGAAGGAAATTCACTAGCGGGGGAAACCATTACCTTAGACCTTTAATCCAATTGTTTACAACGTCTTGTTAGTGAATCTTAGCCTTATTATTTCTATTCAGCTGTAGTAGTAAAAACAACACAAAGTGATATTCATAAAGTTTGGGAAAGTTGACTATTGAGAATCTAATATTCTAAAGATGACGTTTGATACGTTAATTCCCTGTGGAATTCGACTCGGGGCATAATACCCCGGATTATATTTGGAACGCCCACTTAGTCTTGTAATAGACATAGTTGAGCGTGATCAAATTTTGGTTCCATGAAAAGAACCTTGAAACCTTAATACACACTTAGTATCTGATAAAATGCTCAAGTGGGCTAAAACTATAAATGTCTTCCTAATTTTAGTTCAACTTGTTATATTGCTAAAAATAGATTGAGGTTGCTAAGAGTTCCGGATAATTGTACATTCAAAGAATCTCAATTGAGGTATGTATGGCTAACTCTCTTCTTCTTAGAATAAAACTCATGGCGTCTGAATAATTGGCGTATGTTCCGACTTGATCATGCTAGAATTGATTGCCATAATGTATTGGGTTGAAAGATTTATGCTTTGTAACTATTCTAAATGTTTACCATGAAATCATGCTATTTGAGGGCGTGATTATGATCTCTAAGCTCTTTCCTTTATGTGTGTAATGCCTTACATGATAGTACTTATCGATATGAATGATGATGTTGTTTGAACAAATAAAAAGGGAACGACTTAAATTGTAAAAAGCGTCCAAGTGCCAAGAACTACTTAATAAACGGGGCTGTTTGTGACATGTAATGAAAAATGGAAAATAAATTGTGAATTGAGTGAACAATTGAAAGAGGTTATGTCTCAAGTGAGATGGCTTAGCTTATCGGGCCGAGATCGGACGCCATGCAGTACACATGGTGGCATTTGTGTTGGAATTATTGATTTAACTTGTGGATATGAATTTGTCTCACTTGAGATGCCTTAGCCAGTCGGGCCGAGACCGGACTCCGTGTAAAAACACGTTGGCATTGTGAGTTGTGGCACTTGGCACTAAAGATTATTAACCTAAAAAGATAGAAAGATTGAATCGGAAACTATGTGGTCCTTACTTAATGTTTCTTTGTATTTCTGTGAAGCACTTATTGATTATTATGACAGCCTTCTCTTTGTTTCACTGTTCTTTCTACTAAGATTGGTGTTTGCCTTACATACTAGTACTATTCGACAGTACTAACGTCCCTTTTGCCGAGGCACTACATATTTGAATGGATGTAGGTGCTTCCATCACAGATAACGCTGATCGCAGATAGTGGTGCTCTCCCTCATACTCATCACAACAGTCTTGGTGAGCCCCATTTCTCCCTGGGGTCATGTAGTCCTTCTTTTGTATAAGTTATCACACCTTGAGGTATGGCCGGGGCCTTGTTGCCGGCTTTATCAGGATTGTCTTTTGTATCTTTAGAGGCTCCGCAAAACGTTTATGTGGGTCATATGGGTGTCGGGGTGGTCATTGGATCAAGTTGTATTTTGAAACTGTTTCCCACTAAATTGTAAACTATATGTACTTTTGGGAACTTAACTATGGAATACTTCATATAAGGAAAAGTGAACTAGCAACGTTTATATACTTGTATAACTGATCTCTCCCCTGTTTAACTAATGGTGATGCATTCCCTTTTTGTATTATGAGTGAGTCGGGTAGGAAGGGTTCAATAGGCTTGCTCTATAGGGTTCACTCGGTTGAGTGTCGGTCGCGCTCCCCGAGGTTGGGGCGTGACAACAGTCCAGAACAATACATTTGTCAAGAACTAAGATTTCTAATTTATCAGGTTTGCTAGAGCGAAGATTAGGAACAAGGGGTTCATATACCTTTAGAGGAGGCAAGGAGAGAAAGTTTTCCAACCCTGGAAGTCTAATAGTTCCTTCACTTTATAGTTGAGGATGTCCGTGACGCTTAAATCGACAACTCTGCCATGAGCGACAAACTTGTCTTTGAAGGCATCCTTGTTTGGAGTGTCCCATAAATTTAGGCCAGACTAAAGAGAACTGGAGATACCCGTTTTGGGATTTTTGGGAGTGAAGGTTTCAAGGGGGTAATCCATGGGTCGTTTTCCTTTGGCCTTTTCGTTGAGATTGCGAGCATCATCTGAGAGATATTGAGACGAGGAAAAGTCCTTAGAGTGGTCTGATCCTAGATTGTCTGGTTTAGGAGGTTGAGAAGAGGGTTTATCCATAGAGCGGGTGGAAGTAGAGGGGTTTTTGGAGTGCTTTGACATGGTAGGATTTGGAACAGGGGAGTGGAGAAAAAACAATGTGAGCGGGACTGAAGAAACTTTGAACTTAAAAGGGTGATAAACGACGATTGAGTACAGACGAAAAGGCGTGAGAGATTTAACGCAATGATTGACCAGTCTCTGAAAAAGGTGTGAAAATGGAACAGTAACAGACACACAATTAATGCACCTTACACACTTAAGGAAATATTTAAATTAAGATACAGTAATAATTAAAAATACCCCAAAGGCCCTAAAATTATGAGTTTATGAAAATAATACAAGGAGTCTCGTAATGCGCAAAATCTGTCTTCTATCAAGGGTTTTGTAAATATGTTTGCTAATTGATAGGTGGAACTTACAAACAATAATTCTATGTTACCTTTAAGAACATGATCTCTAATAAAATGGTTCTTAATATCTGTATGCTTGGCGCTAGAATGATGCACAAGATTCTTTAATAGACAAATAACACTAGATATATCACATAATATTTGAATAGACCTAAAAATAATAATTCATAGTCGCCCAATTGATGAGACATCCATAGTAATTGAGCACATCATTGTCCTATTGCAATGTACTCTTCTTCAGTTGTGGAAAAAGCTATTGATCCTTGTTTCTTACTGTTCCAGGAGATTAGTAATTTTCCTAGTAATTGACAAGTTCCACTTGTGCTTTTTCTGTCTTCCTTATGGAAAAAGCTATTGATCCCATTTTCTTACTAGTCCAGGAGATTATCCCTTCGACTTTGCTCACGAAGAATCGGAGCAATATTACGATCCTCCAGAAGGAGGGATGGATTTGACTGAGGGTCACCTGGTACTTTCTACAAAAGTCCTTGATGATTGGGTCGAGGGTACCCAATGTGAAAAGGTAAGTGTAAACACACAAGAACCCTTCCACGTGGGTGGTAATATCTTCCTCAAGGGCCGGTATCTCGACCTCTTTGTTCTGCCAGTTACAGTCCTTCTTCACTTTTTTGAGGAAATTCTCAGGTATCGAGCATATGTATCTCGATACAAGCTCGCAAAGACCGAGGACCGGTAAGGTTTTCTCGAACTTGAAATCGAAACTAATAATGAACCCTAGAAATACATTCCTCAAGGTGTGATTCCACCGATGCTTTCCCGCCGACCGGCCGAGAGGATGAAGCGATTTCCTTTTGTGGCACAGTCTTTGACATTTTAGTCGTTTAGTTTTCAGGTTAAAAAAAGATGAAGATTATGAGATTTGGCGTTATAAGAAGAAGTTAACAGTGAAACTTGAAGATTTACAGATGAAGAACTTGAAAAATGCAAAAACCTTTGAAGATTAGAGCAGAAGAGATTGAAAGTAAAGTTTGAAAGAGTGGAAAAGAGGCCTATTTATGGGTTTCACGCCGACGGTTCAAAGTTGCTAGTGGCCGACCGTCAATTGACACACGTTAATAACTTGGGAAACTGCACTGACAGGACGTTTTGGTCACCTCTATCGCTTATGTCATGATGATGTCATGACAAATCGCGGTAGAGATCGAAGACTCAATTCGTTTCTTGTCATTGCACTCCAAAAATGAGGGTACCATTTGTATAGGTTAAAACCAGGCCCACATGATTTTACTCATTTTTTGAGACCTGGTGGATTGATCAAGGATCGACCCCACAATAGATCAGATCGAGGCATGAGGATAAGGAACCAAGTTCGAAATTCGAGGTACCTGTCGAGATCGAGACCAGTAGTGATCGAGACCAAACGAGATAGACATCGAGCGAGATCCAAGATAGCATAATAATGGAAAGGCGATCTATCCGCGACTGGTCGAGAATCATGGCGGAAATCTCAGAACGGATCATATCAAGAACGATTGTTTAGCTAATCATGAGATTTCCTTCTGTAATTAGAATTGTACCATAAGTAGAATTCTTCTACTATATAAAAGGGGTTTCTAATCATTTGTAAACCATCTTATTTTTGCATATCAAAGAAATACAATACACTTTATCTCTTATACTCTCTTGTTCATCAACTTATTCTATATTTTATAACTTTATTATCAGTTAGAAGGTGTCTAGCTCAAGGGTTGAGTTGCATTTCAATATTGGTTTGCTCTACTTTGTTGTTAATTTTTATTATTAATCATCGCATTTATTAATTGATATTAGGTGAAATCACATGCCCTTAAAACCACTTATAAGTTTAATTATTATCCGCTTTTAAGGGTAAACAATATTATACTTCACAGTAATATAGTGTGCAACTAGAAAGGGAGTGATGATGCAATGTTTACCATATGTACGACTGTTGATATCTGATTTTTTTTTACTCTTCATGAAGATAGATAAAAACTTAACAAAAGAGCAGTCACCCCCTACTTTATAATTGTGATTTTCATTTGTTCTATATGTATGTCCTCCAAATGGAATTTTAATAATGAAGTTATATTTAAATTGTTAATGAAAAAGATCTTTTTTTTTCATGTTGGTATTATATTTTATGAGAAATAAAAAGAACAAAGAATGTATGTATATTTATGTTTGTGTAAGCTTATCTAATGCTGAACAATTGAACAGGGCTCTAAATGCTCTCGGCGCACGATAAGCCAAGGCAGGCTAACGTGCACCACCGATGGCAAAGAGACGCAAACAAGCATCTCCGGTGACTGCTGCTATAACGTCGGTGAACTCAATGATGAAGACTCTCACTCTGTTAACGTTTGGATGTTTTTTACCAACTAGATTCCAACCAATTCATGAGGAAAAAGAGCTAAGTGTTGATGAGGAAGGGAACAATAATCAATGGAACAGTAAAAATGCTGCTATAGAAAAGTAAACTCAGAAATGTAAGGATCAACTCCCAACCAGCCCAAAGCGACTGCAATTTTCTGAAGTTTGATCTTCGAAGCCATCTCCAGATCCAGATCTCACAGCAACAACAGAGATAGGGGTGGAGAAGACAGTGCATGCAAAGGAACTTATACAACAAAATCGAAATTCTCAGATGGGGATGAGGTTGGAGTATGTTCCACCAAGTCATAGGGATGGCAAGGTTGTCATTCAAATAGAGGAAGAAGATGTAAGTGAGCTAAATGAATACTGGGAGACTGCTCTAGTTGGATATGTACTGGGGGATGCTCCGTATGAGAAATCAATAGAGAGCTATGTAGAATCAATGTGTGATTTTGTTACTAAGCCCCAAATTCTATATCACCAAGATGGCTATTATGTGTTTCGATTCACAACTTTGGAGGACATAGATACAGTTGTACAAGAAGGGCCATACTCATATCATAAGAAGCCATTTATTTTACAAAATTGGGAAAGAGATTTCCACTTTGATCTTAAATGTATTACTACTGTGGATTTATTTCCCTAGTCTCTCAGTTGGGTATTGGATGCATAAAGTAAGGTTGCTAATGTTGTTGGTTTGCCAATGTACACAGATAAATTCACAACTAAATTGAACAAAATCTCCTATGCTAGTGTGATTGTGAAAGTAGACATTACAAAGCCATTGGTGGAAAATGTTGAAATTGTAACTCCCACTGGTATTTGACAACAGGAAATCTTGTATAAATGGAAGCCAAAATTCTGTAATGAATGCTTACATTTTGGGCATGATATTGAGTGTTGGAAGTCAACTAACCATCATGAATATACTGAGTTCAAACCCCCTAAAAGAAGAAATAGAGGCAGAAGGAGGAAATTTGTTCAGGAATGGAAGCCAAAAGATCAGCAGGAACAAGAAGAATGGACTGGAGAGGTGATTGAAATACAACCTCCAACAGAAAGTGACAAACGGAAACATAACTCTGCAGCTGAAATAGATCAAAGTAGTATGATGATACAAAGGAAGGAAGACAATGAAAGGTAGAACACTCCAATAGTCCAACAGGTTATAGCTGGTGAGGCTAGCACTGCTAATAGATTCAGAATTCTAGAAGAGTGTGAGAAAACTTTTGTACAAGGAGGGGGGATGATCTCTGACCCTATACAACAACCACCATGATTATCAGTACTTGGAATATAAGAGGGCTGAATAGGCCCTATAAGCAGAAGGAATTGAGAATCTTTCTACAAAAGAATAAAATAGATATCTTAGGATGTCTAGAGACCAGAGTCAAAGAAAAGAAGGCAAAAAAATATTCTGTATAAGGTAGCAATGGATTGGGGTTATTGCTGTAACTATTCAAAGGCTGAGAATGGAAGAATTTGGGTGCTATGGAAGACCACTTTGATAGTTAACATAATTCAAATCCATGAGCAGTTCATTCACTGTCTAGTGAGTGATTCAGTGAGTGGTTATCAGATCATGTTGACAATAGTGTATGCTAGGAACAAACTACAGGAAAAGGGAAAGTCTATGGTGTGATTTGCAACAGATAGGGAGGCAAGTTCATATTCCCTGGCTCATAAGTCGTGACTTCAACAATGCCCTAACCACAGATGATAGGTTAGGACAACCAGTCACTACGAATGACGTTAAGTAATTCAAGGAATGTATTGATAATATGCGACTGACCCCTTTGAAAACAAAGGGTTGTTTTTTTTACTTGGTACAATAAGCAAAATGAAAATGATAGAGTCTACAGCAAGATTGATTGGGCTTTTGGAAATTTTGAATGGATTAAGGATTATGGGCATGTGGAAGCTGATTTCTTAGAACCTGGAGTGTCAGATCACTGACCTATATTGGTTCAAATATGAAGAAGGAGAACTATATATCATAAGCCATTCAAACTGTACATGGTAACAATGGAACACAAGGAGTTTAAGCCTATGGTGGATAGAATCTGGAGGCAGAAGATGGACAATGATCCTATGACTGGTATCTGGCAGAAGTTACAACAACTAAAAGCTGTGGCTAGAGGTTTAAACAAGAAGATGGAAAGCAATGAGCAAAGATTGAATCAAATAAGACAGAAGCTGGAATGTACTCAAGCCTATATGAAACTTGATCTCTTTAATAAAGTATTGATAGAGAAGGAAAAACAGACTCTGCAGGATCTAGAGAAATGGAGTATCATAGAGGAGAGAGTACTGAGGCAGAAGGCTAGGTTAACCTAGATCGATTATGGGGATTAAAACTCCAAATATTTCTATGCACAACTGAAGATCAGAGCAAGTAAGAACACAATTACTGTTGTGTATAATGAGTTGGGAGTTAAGATCACTGAACCTAAAGCTGTAGAAAAAGAATTCACAAACTTTTTCAAACAACTTATGGGAACTGCTACTGGAATAAAGCCATGTCCTAATACCAGATTCATCAAAGCAGGAGAATGCTTATAAATACAACAACAACAAAACCTAATAAAGGAAGTAACATATGCGGAAGTTGATGAAGCAGTGAAAGACATGCCAAATGATAAATCCCCTGGAGTTGATGGATTTTCAATAGAATTCTTTACAGAGCACGAGAAGGAAGTGAGACAAGATATATATGATGTTGTGTTATTCTTTTTCCAAATAGGTAATATGAAGCAAGAATGGAACTGCATAGCCATAACATTGATTCCAAAAGTCCCAACACCTACAACAGTGAAAGACTATAGACCTATTGCTTGTTGCAATACTGCCTACAAAATCATTGCCAAGATTCTGACTAAAAGGATCAAAAGGGTAATTGAGTGTATAATTGGGAAAACACAGTCTGCTTTTATAGAAGGGAGGAGTATTGTGGATAATATCCTATTTAGTCATGAATTATTCGATGGCTATAATAGGAAAGGCTTGTCTCCAAGATGTGTTCTCAAGGTGGATCTAAGGAAAGCATATGACTCATTAGACTAGCAGTTTGTTAGATACATGCTCACTGATCTTGGCTTCCCTTCGAAGTTCATTATATGGATAATGGAATGTGTGACAACGATGTCATATTCTTTAGTTCTAAATGGAGGACTTACCAAACCTTTCCCACCTAAGACGGGGATAAGACAAGGAGATCCAATGGGTCCTTATCTGTTTGTGATTGCCATGGAATACTTGCAAAAGGAGATGGACCAACTATCCTTTCAAAATGAGTTCAAATTCCATCCAAAGTGCAAAAAGCTAGGAGTGACACATATTTGTTTTGCTGACGATTTGTTAATGTTTTGCAAGGGTGACATAAGTTCAGTTACTATATTACAGGAAACCTTTAATAGGTTTTCAGCTGCATGGTTGCAGGCAAGTGCAAAAAAGAGTTCAATTTATACTTGTTGCACCCCCTTTTCCCCCTCTTAAAGCGGAGAGATCAGGTTTATGATATTTTGGACAACTCCTTTTAAAGGTTAAAAGGGTTAAAAGGAAGAATCGCCACCTAACGATTTTTGATGGTGAGTTAGGGCACCTTGAGTAATTAACTCGTAAGACTAGTTTGCGTTACCAGAGATTGGGTAAGGGCTTGAGGTTATCCCAAGGGGAAGGTATTAGGCACCCCTCAGGATCCACAACTGTGGTTCCTGGCCAAATGGTTTCGTGAATTCGGATAATAAACAAATAACAAGCAAGGCTCATATAAGAGGAGATTTCAAACAAGTATAGGAGTTTTTACTAAAAGTGGAAAGAGATAAAAAATAAACATTTGAGAAAAATGTCCTAGGTTTAAAGAAATACAGATCACATCAATGCAATACCCGATAGGCAGAGCTACACGTGGTATTAGCGCACCAGTCATCATATCCATATTCTACCCTTTCCCACCCCACGAAGGTATTTAAAACGTGTGTTGGTCACAAAACTTATTGCGTGCTATTACCCGTCCCATCCTATCAGTCTTGGAGGAGGCTAGGACTACTATTCCTAAAGGGTAGGTACTAGGCTGAACCCCTAGGTTTCAAGGACAAAATTCTAAGCGACAAATAAAACAGTTAGGACTACAAATATGGGGAACACACAGAAGCAGATACGAGGCTCATATATCCCTCCATAAATTATACACATGAATAGCACGACTCAAACACAAATAAGGTCTCGAATTTCAGAACCTAAAGCAGGATGTTTAAGTGAGAGTACTACAGCAGGACATTATGATTACTGAATTTCAGAAGCAGTATTTTGCCAGTTTTAGACTTCTTATAATTAGTCAGCCAATGCACAGAAACAGTTTTTCCAGTTTTGATAAACTAAGTACCTAAGGCTTGCCTAGGCGTGTTAAAAAATACTCCAGTTACTCTGTTTTAGCCTTTAGAAAATAGTAAATAAGTAGGATGAATCTGTTCTGAACTTAGTCGTAACGAGGAAGTGAGTGTTCAAATGAATATGGATGCAGGTCCTAAAACAGGATATCTAAATGCAGGCAGAGTGTAGAATGATGCACACCTATGCAGGCTTTTCTAAATTTAGGGAACGTTTCAGCAGTCAAAATCTATTTTTTAGCGAGATTCATTTATTAACCCATTTTTTGGACTCGAAACAGAGTGTACAGAGGCGTCATTTGTTAAGTTGATGAACCTAGCACATGGTTTCTAAGTGTTCAATGTAGTATATGTTAACACATGAGTTTGGCATAGATAACATGAACATGCTACGAATGAAATCCTAAGGTAACATGGTCTCTAATGCAAATATTGACAGCTAATGTTTTTAACCTAAAACAGGATTTCTAGATGTAGTAATCGTGAAAATACAGAGGCAGTAACATTATAACGTCCTTTTATTGTTATTTAACCGTGAACAGGATTTCTAGATGAACATGAGTCTGGTAGAGATGCTGAAATAAACAGGCCTAAAACATGTTCGCTAATGCATGCATGGCAAGTACTCCTAAGCATGGTGACTATTGCGCACATATGGAAAATAAATCCTATAGCATGGTTTCTACCCATAATTATACTAAGCATGCATAACCCCACCCATTTCACTATCCAACCCCATAGTCAGTTTTTTACAATTAATTATTATAGACCATCATTGCACAAATTACATAAGTAAATAAGAAAATCAAGAAGTTATTCTATAGGGAGCCTAACAGTAGGCCATAAGTCCAGATCCAAACATGCCATATGCCATGACCTTTGTAACCCAGGTGTCAAAGTTCCTAAGGACCTCAGAGGATCCCAGGAAGTGCTCACACCCAAGTTCCCTAGCCGGGAATGAGTAAGTGCAGTGTGGAATGCCAGCCTTGTGTGTCAGAGTTCAATGGGTACTCAAATGGTCCCCAAGGCAGTGCTCACACGAAGGGGGCTGAACTTAGAGACTAAGAGTAGTGAGATGTGCTTATAGTTTTAAAAGAATTGAGTTGAAAAGGTTTTTTTCTGAAATTGTTTTGAAAGACAGCTTTAGAGAACAACACAGGAGTTTGTAAAAACTAGTTTAAGGAGAAAAAGAAACTACTCAGAAAAGCGTACATAGTTCAGGAAGCAAACACAAGCAGGGGAAAGGGGGTTAGGGACAAGTAGTGAGAACATAGTGGCATCCAAGTTAACATCAGAGAAGTCTCACAAGACTCAAATGGTAACAACCATAACAAATGTATTCATGCTAAGAGTTTAACAGTATTAGATTGGGGGGGAGTATCACATAGAGACACACATCAAGTTCAGGATTATATAGCAACTAAGTATCATGAATACATGCTTATAGTGTTAGGAGTCAGGCAGATTCATGATGAAAACATATAAGAAAACATTGGACATGCTGAATAAGAGGAAGAGCAGTCACATAGATAAAACAGGTAGGCTAGTTTCATAGGAATCAGGTAGAATCATAGTGAATCATACAAGGAAAGCAATAGAAATGTTAGACTAAAAGGAAAGGGGAATCCCATAGACAAGTAGACATGCTAAACATAGAGAGAAGGATAGACCTCATGGACAAAGCAAATATGCTAATTGCAAGGCAAGCAACAGAACCATAAGTAGAAGCATAAGAGCAACAACAGGAACCTTAATACAAACAGAAACATATTGAGTTGGATGCTATAAAATTAAACTAGAAACATACCAGTCAAGAGTGAGAATAGAACATCAAGGTGCAGAGAAGTAGAGCAATAGGACAGTAGTATGCAAAACAACAGAGCAACAATAAGTTACTCAGTCTTGGCATTCAGCCGACTGAGTAACCAATAATCAATAAGAGAAGCAAGAGAAAGTTCAGAGCAATATGAGTGTTCTTTGTGTGTGTGTGTTCGTATGTCTTTTTATTTATGCTAAAGAGAGTAGAGTATTTATAATTCTGAAAAAGAGTCAAGAAATAAGGTAAGGAGTACTAGTCTAACATAATTATGGAAATAATACTCAATCAATATCAATTAAAGACCTGGACTCCCTTTAATTAGGGAGTCAAGTTCAAACGGGACAATCAGAGTTAAATAAGGGAAATAAATCAACTATAAATTGATTTTACCCCCAATTGGAGTAGTAACATCATGTAGCATACAATAAAGGCCAAGTACATAGCACATAATTAAGGAAAGTAAAACTAATAGCTTATTCATAAGGCAAAGTATGATTTTAATTCTGAAAATTAGTCGAGGGAATCTCGAATGCAATTAAAATCACAGGAAATCAAGTATAATCAGGGAAAGTATCACATAAGTAAGGAAACATTGAAAATCAGTAGAAGGTTTTAAGGAAAACACATATAGGTTACAGTCTTGAGAAAAGATGTCACAGATCACAGAATCACAATGAGATGCTATCTAAAGTCTGTACAACAAGTAATCGAATTTATCAAGCAATGATTAGCACGAAAATCAGGGAAAACTTTAGGCAAGTAGTATAACAAATTGAAAACCTTAAGAAAAACAGGAATCACACAGGTTCATAGACGAACAAGGAGGTTAAACATAATAGAAACACAGAGGCAATGAACCTTAACAACAACAACAAGATAGAAGTCATATAGGAGCATAACATTTATGAGAAGTAAAAGCTCAAACAACATATTAGTCACTGAAAGATTCAAACAACATATTAGTCACAGAAAGATTCAGAGTTTTAGGGAATACTTAGGGTTTTCAGTAGAGCAAGTCAAAAATGATAGGCATCTTGAATCAGTCGTTAAATCACAGAAAGAAACATAGAATAATACTAAAGATAGAAGCAAAAAATCATCTTTGAAAGGGGTTTATGAAACCCTAGTTTTTAAAATTGAAAGATCGTTTAAAGATGGAAGTTTTTCAGAGAAAACATAAAAAGAAGCTTTGTAATACTGTAGATCTAAAGTAGATCTAGAATAAATCGAAAGACATAGGGTTAGGGTTTCGTGGCACCTAGAGAAGTAGGAAGAACCTCAAAGACGCCGTCAGCTTAAGCCGGAGAAGGTTGTAGTTTCTTACTCAAACGACCGGGGAGGACGGAAAGTGACATGGGACCGCACCAAGTTCGTCTGAGGACCCTAGGGCATCACTGGACCGGTGAGAGGTGGGTAGACAACCAGGAGATGATGAAGAACCAAGGCTTCCGGTGAGAACCAGTCGGAGAAGATGGACAGACCCCATTGGAGGGGAGAAGCCAAGGAAGCTTCTAGAGAGCTAGAGAGTAATAGCGAGATATAGAGAGAGAACGAATCTTGGGATAATGAGGGGTCGATTGGGGTAGTGGTAGGAGTTAATTATGGTAACCAGTAATCTGGGTCGTTGATTCAAATTGATCAACGGCTCAGATTGATCACAGGGTTGGGCCGGGTAGGAATTAGATTTTGGGTTGGGTTAATTAGGTTAATTAAATCAGGTGGGTTGGATCTAATTTAGGCTATGTTTTAAATAAAAATGGCTAAATATTAAATACCCATTAAAATCAAATAAATAATTAATAAAAATAGCTATTAATTATAAAAAATAAAATTAATGCTACAAATATGAAAATTAAGGTAATTAGATAACATTAAAATATAAAATAACTAATTATCGAATTAAAAAAGCATAAATGTATAATTAGGCTAAAATTGCAAAATTTGCGTAATTATAGAAAATTGGTTAATTTGTGAAATAATTATATCATGATAGGATTAAAATGAAATATTGATCCGGGAAACACTTTGAAATTATTTATAATACAATTTATGAATAATTATTGAATATAAAATACTAAATAAATAGGAAAGTAAATTGATAAAAATATGGAAAATTATGGAAAAATACCAATTATTATAAAAAGTGATTTTGAAGGTATATATGCAAGTTTGAAAATAATTTTGAGGAAAAATAGGGTATCAACAGCTGCCCTTCTTTACCCGGGAAGGATGAAAGAGTTGTCGGGTAAAGATATGATGACCAATTTTGACCGAATGGAAATAGCATGAAAGATACAGGCCGCACCCCGACTTCTGAGCTACCTACATATCCGTGGTTTTACAGGAATCGGGTTGTATGTAGTTCAAGAGTCACCGACGAAGTATTCCGGTGACGTTTTATGAGGACAGACGCTAGGTGCAAAGCAAGGTGAGCAAAATGGTTTATGGGGTAGTTAGGAGAACTGGAGCGGTCCGCTCCTGCCTGCCTGGATGTTCCTAGCCGAATTTCCTTCAAACAAATAACAAGCATAGATTGTGCATAATTTAAACATGATGCAGATTCCCATTGGACTATGAATGTTTTCTTTGGACGGTTGAGGATGACGTCCTTAGACCATGATGTCCTGGTCCATGAATCGCTTGATGCGGGATTCGCTGGCTATGAAATAATGTTCTCGGTCCATGAGGATGGTGCCTCCGAACCATGATGCCTTTGAATAATGATATGCAAACTGATAAAATAAGTTCTGTGGGCCATGAAATGACGTTCTTGAGCCATGAAGATGATGCCTCTGAATGATGACGCCTTTGGATAGGTTGGCGATATTTCAGCCCATGAAAAAAATACAATAGTATGATGCTAACAATACAGAGCTTAGTCTTGCGAATTAAAGGGGTGGAGCTTATCCCGAAAGGAAGCGAAGTAGATAATGGTAGAGACAGTAGTTGCTTTGAAAAGTAAAGGGGAGGTAGCGTTTAACCTCGCAAGGCAGAATGGTAGACTTATGCAATTAACAAAATGCGGATGGAGACATCGTTTGGTCTCGGAAGGCAGAATGGTAGCCTTATGCAATAAATAAAATGCAGATGGAGACAACTCTTAGTATCGGAAGGCAGAAAGGTAGCCTTATGCAATGCAGATGGAGGTAGCGTTTAACCTCGGAAGGCAGAATGGTAGCCTTATGCAATGAATAAAATGTAGATGGAGACAACGTTTAGTCTCGGAAGGCAAAAAGGTAGACTTATGCAATGTAGATGCATATGGAGACAACGTTTAGTCTTGGACGGCAGAATGGTAGCCTTATGCAGGATATAAATGCAAATGGAGACAACATTTAGTCTCGAAAGGCAGAATGGTAGCCTTATGCAATGCATGAAATAAAATGCAGATGGAGTTCTTAGCTGATGATAAATTATGGCGAAGTGGTTGTTGCGAGTGTTGCAATAAGGAAGTGTTGTTAGTGATGGAAATAAATAACGGTGTATGTGACGAGTTTGAGAAGCATGTCTTCGAGCAACGTACGTCTTTCAAGAGGATAATATGTTTTGGGCTTTTTCCATCTTTGTTGTAACGACCCATCCGGTCGTTTTGCGTATTAGGATCCCGTTCCCTTAGATGTATCCTTCCCTAGCGCCTATTCGTGCTTTATGACTTGAGGGAGCGGGTGGTTTGGGATTTGGGAATGATTTGAGTGGTTTAGGAACACTTGGTTCCTTAAGGTTGGCCTATTTGGCCAAGTTTGACTTCGGTCAATATTTTGAACAAACGACCTCGGAATCGAGTTCTGAAAGCTCCAGTAGCTCCGTATGATAATTTCAGACTTGGGCGTATGCCCGGAATCGAATTCCGAGGACCCAAGTCTGAGAAATGAATTTTTAAAGAAAATTGTTTTCTGAAAATAATAAAGGCTTATGAAAATGAACCTTGATGTGAAACTTGTGCTGTCGGTCCCGTATTATGGGTCCGAAGCCCGGAATAGGTTCAACATGTGTTATTTAAGTTATCTGTGAAATTTTGTAAGAATCAGACTTTATTTGACGGGTTTCGGATCAAAATGGGAAAATTTAGAGTTAGTGAAGTTTTGAGAATTTTCATAGAACTTGAAATTTGGCTTGGAATGTGATTTTATGCTACCGAGGTCCGAATGCAATTCCGAGACCAGGAATAGTTTCGTTGTGTCATTTGTGACTTGTCTGCAAAATTTGAAGTCTTTCTGAGTAATATAGACTTGTTCGGCGCAATGAAGTGAATTCTAGAATTCTTAAGTTCTTAAGTTGATTCAATTTGGTTTGGGGGTTGAATGTTGAGTTTCGTTGTTGTTTTTCATGTTCCGGAAGTTCGAGCGAGTCCATATCATGAATACAGACTTGCCGGTGCTTTTGGACGGGGTCCCGAGGGGCTCGGGTGTGTTTTAGACCCCCGGGAGCTAAGTTAGAAAAACCAGAATTTTTCTATCTGGTTTCTCTCTCTGCGATCGCAGGAGGAGGGTTGCGATCGCGGAGAAGGATTTTGCTAGGCTGCTGGTTTTTCTCTGCGATCGCAGCCTTCGCCTTGCGATCGCATAGGTCTGGGTTCCAAAGCTTCGCGATCGCACTGAGTCACAGCTGGTCCGGGTAACTTGGTTCTTCACAATCGCAGGACCTCTGCCTCGATCGCAGAGGTCAGGGGAGTTGGTCTTCGCGATCGCACGACCCCTGCCACGATCGTAGAGGTCTGGCAAGTTGGCCTTCGCAATCGCAGGCCTCAGGTCGCAATCGCATAGGAGCTGCAACTGGGCAGTCTCTTTTAAAAGCGGGACTTAGCCAAATTCTTCATTCCCATCTTCTTCCTCAAGGTTTTAGAGAGCATTTAAAGAGGGTTTTCCACCATTATCATCAAGGTAAGTTAATTCCTTAGTTTTCATAATTCTAATATCAATTCCTTATGAAATTTTCTTCTAATTATCCTAAAAATCCATAGAAATTGATAGATATTTAGGGATTTCGGGAAAATTATGAATTACTCATTGTTGCCATGAATACTAGCAAGAACTTGCATAATTATGATCCTTAGACTTTGGGTAATGGGTTCCTTCAAGAATTTTTGAAATCCGAACGGGTGGGCCCGGGGTCGAATTTCCGAAAACCTTCAAGAATGCTAAATTTTGGAATTTCTTGTTAATTCTTTTTCTTTGGACTGAAATTGATTCAATTATACCATGTTTGGCTAGTTGTGAGCCGTTGAGAGTAGATTTCGGAGATTCGGGCGCATCCTTGATCCGAGGGGTGATATCGTCACGAGGTGAGTCTCCTTTCTAACCTTGCAAGAGGAAAATTGTCCCATAGGTGTTCTATGTGTTCTATGTTTGTATTTGGGGGCTACGTGCATACCTTGTGACGAGAGTCCATACGTAGCTACTACTATTGTTATGTCTGGGTAGTGTAGGACCACAACATGCCATGTATTCTACCTTAAAGTGAAGTATATGCTTAAATTCATGCTTGATATGCTACTGTCTCCCTGAGCTTTTATTTACTTAATAATTGGGAAGGATTGTGATGAATTGAACTTTACATTTGTGTGTGCATGATAGCCGCCTCGTAATTTATATTCCGCGAGCGGCATATGGTTTCCTTCACTCTTGCAGGAGCGGGCCGTGCGCCACGACGGATTTATAGTACACTTACGGTACGGGCCGCTCGATCCCCGGCAGTGCACATGGATTTATTTGAGAATGCACTTATGGTACGGGCCGGTCGATCCCCGGCAGTGCACATGGATTTATTTGAGAATGCACTTATGGTACGGGCCGGTCGATCCCCGACATTGCATGGACGAAGTTACATTATGATACGGTGTGATTACATTGATAGACACACTTACGGTACAAGCCGGTCGATCCCCGACAGTGCGTAGTTGGACTCTTGGTAAGCATGCACTCATGGTACGGGCCGGTCGATCCCCGGCAGTGCATAACTCTTCTTGATATAATTACATTATAAGCATGCACTCATGGTACGGGTCGGTCGATCCCCGGCAGTGCATATCTGTTCTTCCTTCTGACTCTAGCCGGTTGCTTTACATTTATGTGCGCATGACTGTTTGGTGCTGAATTCCTGATTTATGATGTGACAGGTGGAAGGGAAAAGAGACAGGGAAATTGATACTTCTTTCGAGATTTATTTGGAAACTCTGTATTCTCTTTACAATTGTGGTGCATTGTTTACATGTCTACTATTTTCCTTACATCCTGCTTTACATTATTACTGTTAGACCTTAGTGAGTATCGAGTCGACCTCTCGTCACTACTTCTTCGAGATTAGACGGGATACTCACTGGGTACATATTTATATATGTACTCATGCTGAACTTTCTTTTCTTCTGTACTTGACCGTACATGTCCGGAGGCTGGTATTTCGGATTATCAAGCCGGGGCTAGGTATTGACTGACTGAATATACTTCACGGTGAGCTGCTCCTCTTGGCGACTTCCTGGCAGCACCCTGGAGTTTCTTTTGTCATATACTCTGTCTATTTCATTCAGACTGAGACTCTGTATATATTTTAGTCATTGTATATTCAGTAGTTGCCCGTGACACTAGTTCCTGGCACACACGTAGTGTATATTTTTGGTTGTTGGTTGTACATATGTTATGCGACATGCCTATTGGTTTATTTTCCTCACTTGTAGTTTTATTTCACATCACTTGCCATTATTATGTTTATATCTGTTTAAACTTTGTTAAAAGATGAAATTTGCGTAACTAGGAATAGTAACACTTAGTGTTTCTATATTGGCTGGCCTAACCTCACTGTTGGGCGCTATCACGAGCTGAATCGAGATTTGGGTCGTGACAATGTGGTATCAGAGCCAGGTTCACGTAGTCTCATGATTCACGGGCAAACCCAGTAGAGTCTTACGGATCGGTACGGAGATGTCTGCACTTATCTTCAGGAGGCTATAGGGTGTTAAGAAACTCCTCCTTGTTCATATCCTATCGTGCAGTCTAGGATGTACTCAAAATTGATCTTCCACTCTCTCACAGATGGTGAGGACGCGTGATGCTCATGTTCCTGATCCAGGGGAGGCCGCTACCCCCGCCGCTCGAGGCCGTGGTAGGGGCAGGGGTAGGGCTCCTGTTCGAGGTAGGGGACGAGGGTGTCCCAGAGCTGTACCAGTTGCACCACTTGAGGATCTTATTATCGAGGAGCGAGATGAGTTGCCTCCAGTTGCTCCTGCTCCAGCGGATTTTATGACTGCGCCAGGCTTCCAGGAAGTCATGGGCTGCATGTTAAGATTTATGGACACTATGTCCTAGGCAGGCGTACTTCCGGCAGACCTTGCACTTCCCAGGTAGGAGGGGGAGTTTAGATCCCTACCGCTCAGGCCACCAGATAGGCAGCATCACATCATACTCCGGGTACACCGCCCGTGGGTGGAGTTTAGACTATAGTAGCACAGCCAGATCCCAGGCCAGTCGCAGAGGGTGACCAGCAGAAGATGCTAGATAGATGGACCTAGCTCCACCCTCCAGTCTTCAGGGGTGAGAGGAGTGAGGATGCCCAGGATTTCATTGACAGGTGCAGGGACAGACTGCACAATATGAGGATATTAGAGTCACATGGGGTGGACTTCACCACATTTCAGCTTGAGGGTAGAGCTCACCGTTGGTGGCAGTCATATGTTCTTAGTAGGCCAGCGGATTCTCCTCATGTCACTTGGGGTCAGTTCACTCAGCTATTCTTGGATAGGTATATTCCGCCGTCTGAGAAGGAGGAGCTTCGGGGCCTGTTTGAGAGGTTGGAGCAGGGACATATGTCTGTGATGGATTATGAGGCTAGGTTTTCAGAGTTATCTCGCCATGATCTAATGATATTACCCTGATGCAGAGAGAGTCTGACGGTTCGTGGCAGGCTTACATCCAGGCATCAGGACCTCCATGGCCAGAGAGGTTGAGATGGGTACCCCTTACCAGCTTGTAGTCGAGATAGCTTGACGGATTGAGGGTTACTGTGCGAGGAGTAGGGAGCAGGGTCAGCAGGACAAGAGGGCCAGGTTTGCAGGTGACTTCAGGGGTGCTCCAGCCAGGGGCAGGGGTCAGTTCGGAGGTAGTCAGTTCAGCAGGCCTTCCTATTTAGCTCCTCCACTACCTCCTAGGGTTTTTCCATCCAGGCCTCAGTTTAGTGCCATGCCAGAGCGCTCTTATCATTCTCCAGCTATCCATAGTGCACCCAGCGGTTACTCTAGCCGTCAGAGATCCCCCGGTTCCTATTTCAGTGCCATTCCAGATGACTCTTACCGCCCTCCGGCTATTCAGGGTTCTTCTTCTTCTTCAGCACAGCAGGCTACGACACCTAGAGGTTGTTTCGAGTGTGGGGAGTTGGGCCACATGATCAGGCAGCCTCCCAGGTATCGGGGCAAGGCCGTGCAGCAGAGTCACCAGTATATGATTTCAGCACCTGCAACACGACCACCTAGGGGTGGGGGTCAGGTTGGCAGGGGCCGTCCTAGAGGGGGAGGCCAGTCAGGAGGGGGTCAGTCAGCTCCAGCTCGTTCTGGGGGAGCTCAATCATCGGGTTCTTCAGCCAGATTCTATGCTATTCCGGCCAGATCATACGCAGTGGCCTAAGACGCCGGGATTACAGGTATCATCTCAGTCTGTGATAGAGAGGCTTCAGTGCTATTCAATCCAAGATCCACCTATTCATATGTTTCAGCATTATTTTCTCATTTTCTGGATGTTCCTCGTGAGTCTTTGGGTTCTTCCTTGTATGTGTCCACTCCTGTGGGCGACTCCGTAGTAGTAGACCGGGTCTACCGATCTTGTGTGATTGCTTTCTGTGGACTTGACACCAGAGCCGACCTGTTATTGCTTGATATGGTTGATTTCAAGGTTATTTTGGGCATGGATTGGCTATCTCCTTATCATGCTGTATTGGATTTCCATGCCAAGACAGTTACATTAGCCATGCCTGAGTCGCCGAGGTTAGAATGGAGGGGTTCTTCAATTAGTTCCTTCATTAGGGTCATTTCCTTCATGAAAGCTCAACATATGGTCGAGAAGGGGTGTTTAGCTTATCTTTCTTTTGTGCAAGACACCACCGCCGAGTCTCCTACCATTGATTTGGTGCTTGTTGTTCGAGAGTTTCCGGATGTGTTCCCTTCAGACCTCCCAGGCATGCCTCTAGATCGGGATATAGACTTCTGCATTGATTTGGCTCCAGATACTCAACCTATTTCCATTCCCCCTTATCGTATGGCTCCTAAGGAGCTAAAGGAGTTGAAAGAGAATCTTGAGGAGTTGTTGGCCAAGGGTTTCATCAGGCCGAGTGTGTCGCCGTGGGGTGCTCCAGTCTTATTTGTGAAGAAGAAGGATGGGTCTATGCGGATGTGCATTGACTATCGTCAGCTAAATAAGGTGACCATCAAGAACAAGTATCCTTTGCCGCGCATTGATAGATCTGAGATAGATCTGAGGGGATCGAGTGTTTTCTAAGATAGATCGAGATTGGGTTATCACCAGCTGAAGATTCAGGCTTCTGATGTTCCGAAGACTGCTTTTCGCACCAGATATGGCCATTATTAGTTTCTAGTGATGTCCTTTGGCTTGACTAATGCCCCAACAACATTTATGGACTTGATGAATAAGGTATTCAGGCCGTATATAGACTCCATCGTTATTGTTTTCATTGATGATATATTGATCTACTCACGAAGCTTGGTTGAGCACGAGCAACATTTGAGAGTTGTGCTTCAGACCTTGCGAGCACAGAGGCAATATGCTAAGTTCTCCAAGTGTGAGTTCTGGTTGGATTCTGTGGCATTTTGGGGCACGTGGTGTCCAGAGAGGGTATCAAGGTTGATCCGCAGAAGATTGAGGCAGTTCAGAGTTGGCCACATCCCACTTCAGCTTCAGAGATCAGGAGTTTTCTGGGTTTAGCAGGTTATTACCGTCGATTCATGGAGGGATTCTCTTCTATTGCCGCTCCATTGACTAGATTGACTCAGAAGAATGCCCCGTTTCGATGGTCCGATGATTGTGAGGAGAGCTTTCAGAAGCTCAAGTCAGCATTGACGTCAGCACCAGTTCTTTCATTGCCTTCTGAGTCAGGGGTGTATATTGTATATTGTGACGCCTCACGCATCGGGTTGGGATGTGTGTTGATGCAGGATGGCAGGGTTATTGCTTATGCTTCGCACCAGCTGAAGGTTCATGAAAAGAATTACCTTGTGCACGACTTGGGTTGGCGGCGATAGTTCATGCTTTGAAGATATGGCGACATTATTTGTATATCTTGTGAGGTCTATACTGACCACCGCAGCCTGCAGTACTAGCTTAAACAGAGGGACCTTAGTGAAGTAAGGCAAATTTAAAATTCAGAAAGCTTATGTTAAGTTGCAGCCTCAATTCCCCAAAGTTGATTGGAAAAGTATTCACCTACATACACAGATTCATCCTAGATTAAAGTTCCATATATGGTTGGCTATTCATCAAAGTATAGCAACTGTAGATAAACTCATCAAGTTTGGAATTCAAGTATCATTAGAATGTGTGTTCTGTGCAAACAATATGGAAAGCTTGATCACTTATACTTTGACTGCCCAAAAACTAAAAAGCTATGGGACAAAGTATTAAAATGGCTGGGTAGTGCAAGGTAGATTGGAAGCTGGCAGAATGAATTGAGTTGGATAAGCAGCTTGGCAAAGAGGAAGAATTGCAAAGCAGAAATGATCACGACATTGTTCGCGATGGTTGTCTACTGCATTTGGCGAAGAAACTCGATGAGATTCAACAAAAGAAGATATAATGTAGATGATCAATGCAAGGAAATTGCGATACATACACACATATAAAGCATGAAGAAGACCAAATGGTAAAAAGAATTGGAGAGTTTAAACAATTGTCCATAATATAGTTAATAATGAATTGAAGTTAGTATAGTTATAGTATTAACTTTGTAATAATGAGCAGGAGATTAATGGTCAACATTAATCTGGATATGTAACATCAGTTTTTTTTATGAAATAAAATGCCAATTTTATCAACTAAAAAAATGGCAAGATGCCCACGGTCAAATTCCTGCCCACATATTTTACATAAATAGTTATTAGATACTCGAAAGGTAACTACATGCTTTTGGTGTAACAAATGAAAGTAATTGCAAACTTTAGGTGACCTTTTATCGAAAATAACGATATGTTTCTCTCTTTTAAAAATATAGTTTTCATTTTCAGTTAGCATTCTGTAATCTTTCTTCTGTCTTATATGTTTGGTATACTAAATTGCTATATCTTGGTAGATATTAAAACTTATTAATTATTTACCGTCTTGCTTTATATTTTCTTCAATAATTATTTATTTTTATACTTATTTATTTTGTCAATATTATTGTAGATGTTATTAGCGATATTGTAAGATATGGGGACGTCCATCCGTATGTTCATGAACATTAAGATACAACATTATGATTAAGTTGTTCGTAATTAATTAAACTAAATAAATATTTCAATAATTTATTATTTTGATTCATGTGCTTAACCTTATAATAAATGTAGGGATAATAATATTTCTACACTTTTATAGGGAGACTTTGTGGAACAGATGAAGCCACATTTGAATGGATCCAATGATAAATATGTTGTCGATGTCATGCAGTTGATTAGAGCACATCGATATAGAGGTTATTCACCTTATAATATTAGTTTGTAATTCAATGTCTCTGTACAATTAGTAAACTCTTGAAGATTTTTTTAAAGCATGCAGAACAATATTTTGTGCGGAACACTTGGAATGTGTCGAAGCTTTGGATAAATTCAAATCTCCCTTAAGTTGTTGATTTTTATTCCAGGATTGTATAAGTTATACTAAATTTAGTGTTATTTAAAATTATATTTTATTATTACTATTTATTAAAGTATCTCAAGTTAAAAAATGAAACAGGATTATTTCTGTGCGTGGAGAAAGCTCACAAAGAATCACTCAAATTTTGTTTCACAAGACTCATTCTGTTGTCGATGAGTTAGCATATGGAAGTGTTGGAGTAAAATTTATTGAGGATTTGATTGACTGTAAGCATGTGAGTATCTAACCTTTAAAATATTAAATTAGTACATTTTTTATTTCATCTTTCTCTACATAATAATTGTATATCCAATTTTTATGCGCATGCAAAAGATTACTGGATTTTAGCAACCATTGTTCACCTAGAATCAGACTATGGATGGTCTTATTTAGCATGCAAAAATTATGCAAAGAAGATATTCCAAGAGGGAAATAAATTTAATTGTAAAAAATGCGAGCAGATTGAATCTGCCACTTATAGGTATAACCACAATGCACAGTTCCTTCACAACTATTATACCTTAAAATTTTAAAAATATGAACTCTTTCCGGGTACAGGCTACAAGTTTAAGTCATGAATGACACTGATACAATTTCTTTGCTACTGTGGAATCGGGATATAATGAAAATTATCGAAAAGTCGGCAAATGATTTAAAGAATGTTATATTTGAGGTATAATACAAACTGTTTAGCAAAATAATTTTATGTTATCATAGATGATTACCCAAATTAGAAGCCTATTATTGCTCTCCAACTGATTGTAGTTGCTCTGTTTGATATGAAGATATGTTTTCTTTGTTGTCGTTGCGGCCACAACCTGAATAACTTATATATATTTTTAGTTAAACACAAGTCTTAATTAGTAGTAGGTATAGGTCTAATTTTTTATTTAAACACAAGTCCTAATTAGTAGCATATATAGGTCTAATTTTTTATTTAAACACAAGTCCTAATTAGTAGCATGTATATGTCTAATTTCTTATTTAAACATAGGTCCTAATTAGTAGCATGTATAAGTCTATTTATTGTGGGATAGTTGTGGGAAAACAAGTTATTCTATGGTTAACCGCCGCTATCTGCTTGGTGATGGTAATTTGCTTTTGACATTATCAAATAGGTAGAAGATTTCTTTATCATGGACAGTTGTATTTGTAACGACCGGGTCGGTCGTTCCGAGAGTTATATTCCCGTTACTCCTATTTCTCCTTCTTTATGTGTTGTTCAGATGTGTTGAATTGTATCGAGTTGGTAGGTTTGGGTCTGGGCTAGTTTTGGAGTGAAATGAGACACTTAGTCTTTTAGTTAGAAAAGTCAATCGGAAATTGACTTATGAGTAAACGAATGCGGATTTGGATTTTTATGATTCGATTAGCTTCGTTGGGTGATTTTTGACTTAGGAGTGCGTCCGGAATGTAATTTGGAGGTCCATGGTAGAATTAGGCTTGAATTGGCGAAAGTTAGAAATTTGACGATTTTGGTTGGCATTGGAAAATTAGATATCGGGATCGGAATGGAATTCCGTAAGTTGGAGTAGGTGCGTAGAGTCATTTGTGACGTGTGTGCGAAATTTGAGGTCATTCGGACTTGGTTTGAAATGTTTCGGTTTTGTTGGAGAATTTTGGAAGTTTAGAAGTTCTTAGGTTTGAATCCGAGGTTGATTTGGTGTTTTGGTATTATTTTGGGTGTTCTGAAAGTCCGACTAAGTTCGGGTAGTAATACATGACTTTTTAGAATTATTAGTTGAGGTCCCGATGGGCTTGGGATGATTTCGGATTGGTTTTTGGAGTTGGAGAAGTGTCGTTTACTGCTAGTGTAATTTTTCTAGTGCGTCTGCACTTGCGGATGGGGAGTCGTAGGTGCGAGGGTCACAGATATGGAAAGCTTATCTCGGATGCGGAATTGGCCAGCTGGGCAGTTAGTGTAGGTGCAGAAGTTTTATCGCACCTGCGAGCCCGCAGGTGCGAGGGGGCCATCGCAGGTGCGGAAAGGGAGCAGATAAGTGGAAGTCGCAGGTGCGCACCTAGGACCGCAGGTGCGAGGAAGGGTCCGCGGGTGCGAGATCCCTGGGCAGCAACCTATATAAGTCACACTTCGCGAATTTTTGCCCTTTCTTCACCATTATTGAACAGTTTTTCAGCATAGAGCAGTGTTTGCCAAGGGAGAAACAAGAGTTATCACTGAGGTAAGTTATTTGGGTTTATTAACACGTGTTTATGATGTTTTTCCACTGACTAGCCATGAAAATTGTAGGAATTTAGGGTGAAATTGAGGGAGTTAGGGCTTAAGGTTTGGAGAGTTTGAGGTAAGGATTTGAGGGATCAAACGGAGTCGGATTTCGGCGAATTTTATATGATTAGATTCAGGAGAGAACGAGGTTTCTAATTTTTCCATTTTTGACGGGTTTCGAGACTATAATGACCCGGCCGCTTATTTTGAGAGTTTGAGCCCCGAACCCCTTATAACTATTTTTCCCACGTTTGTTTATGCTATTGGAACTTGTCGGAGTGATTAGTTATGGAATTTGGAGAGTTTTGGGACACGTAGTCCCTAAATGTCAGTTTAAGCCTTAGAATTTGGATCATAGTCAGAACTATGTGAAGATGGGTCCATAATGGAATTTCGTCGACTCCGTTAGCCCCGTTGAGTGATTTTGGGGTTAGGAGCGCGTTCAGAATATTTCTTATATGTCTGTAGTAGATTTACGCTTGAATTGGCGAAAGTTAGACTTTAGGCGATTTTGGCCGATAGGGAAAATTTTGATATCGATGTCGGAATGGAATTGCGGAAGTGGTTGTATGTAACGACCCAGCCGGTCGTTTCGTGTGTTGGGACTCTGTTCCCGTGAATGACTCTTCCCATAGCGACTACTCGTGCCTTATGACTTGTGTGGGCCGGTAGTTCGAGATTCAGAAGTGTTTTGGCCAGTTCAGGAACACTTAGTTCCTGAAGGCTAGCCTATTTGGCTGATTTTGGTTCCGAGCAGCATTTTGACAAAACAACCTCGGAATCGAGTTCTGAAAGCTCCAGCATCTCCGAATGATGATTTCGGACTTGGGAGTGTGTTCGCCTCGGGTTTCTGATGACCCGGGAGTATTTCGGCACCTGAATTGGAATTCAGGATTTCATGTGATTTGGAATTCAGCCTGGAATTGGACCTCGTGATATCATGATCCAAATGGAATTCCAGAACTGGCAATAGTTCCATACAGTCATTTATGACTTGTCTGCAAAATTTGCGGTCATTCCGAGCAGTGTAGACCCGTTCGGCGTATTGATGAGCCGTTGAAATTTTTCTTGAAATCCTAAGTTTGTTCTAAGGGGTTTTGGAGAGTGATTCTTGGTTTGAATGATGTTTCTAGTGTTCTGAGAGCTCGAGCAGGTCCGTCATGCGATTTGGGACTTGTTGGTATAATTTGTCGAGGGCTCATGTGGGCCTAAGGGTCTCCCGGTCCCCGACCGTGGTAAAAAACCAGCAATTGAACTAGTGGTGGCAATTTACTGGTGTGACCGCACCTGCGGTCCTTGAGCCGCAGGCGCGAGGTTCGCACCAGCGGAATTTCCCTCGCAGGTGCGGCTCCTTTCGCAGGAGCGACCTTCTCACCGCGGGCGCGGCTCCGCAAGAGCGGACAAAGGCCCGCAGGCGCGACCTTTCCCAGGGGCCCAGGCTATCGCAGGAGCGGCCTATTCTCCGCAGGCGCGGATAAAAGCCCGCAGGTGCGAGAAACTGCCCAGTGCCCAGGCCATTTTCCGCAGGCGCGACCCAACTTCCGCAGGTGCGAGCCCGCACATGCGATCCAAAAGTCGCAGGTGCGGATACTGCTGGGCAATTTCATTTAAAAGGCCAAATCGCGAATTCATTTCCTAAAATCACATTTCTTCCATTATTGACGACCCCAAGAGCTCTAGAACAGAAATTTTGGCCTAGGAACTCAGATAAGTGATTCTGTAACCCTCCGCATATAATTTCTTTCGTTCTTTGAGAATTTCCTCTTCCTAATTCATGGAAATTCATAAGATATTGTTTTAGGAAGAAAGAGGGGTTTGATGTTAATATGAATTCTGATTTTCGGGCCATTGAGGGATGATTAATGGAGTTAATCTTGATCCTAAGGCGACGTATAACGCGTTTCTTCAAGAATTATAATTTTTCGGACGCCGAAGCTCGGAGTTGAATTTCCAAAGTACGTCAAGAATACGTTTTTATGGAAATATTTGATAAACCATCCTCGAATCTTCTTAAATTGATATAATTATGTGATTTTGGCTAGTTGCGAGCCATCGAGGGTGATTCAGAGGATTCGTGCGTCGTATTGATCGGTCCGTGGCCGGAGGAGCACTTGTCCAGGTGAGTGTCATTTCCAAACTTTGTAAGGGGGAAATGTACCCTAGGCTCTTGATTGCTAATTGTGCTCGTTGAG
>ML269360.1:0-16396 GCA_005239495.1 Nicotiana undulata | reverse complement strand
ATTTCACTCCTCTCACACTATCTCTCTATCTCTCTGGTTCTCTCTAGAGACTTTTGGTCTCTTCACCTCCGATGAGGTCTGTTCATCTCCTCCGGCCATCTCCTCGCCAGAAACCTTGAAGGTCTCACCTCCTGCCGTTCTTATGTCTCTATCCCTTACACTTGTGTCACCGTTCAAGGCTCTCAAGTGAACTAGAGGCGGTTCAATTTATCTCTCCGGTCTCATGCCATTTTCTCCGGCCATCTACGGTTAGTCGAGTAATATCTACCCCTTTCCTGCCAAATACCGGTAATATCTCTGAGTTTCTTCTTCTTTGGGTTCTTCTAGAAACCCTAACTTCGAACCTTCTGACCTGTCTAGGTCTGTGAAGGATCTATGTGTATTTCGAGGTTGTTTTACACGTTTTCTTCAAGAAATCTCCTTGTTTTCAAACAATTTCTTCACTACTTAAAACTAGGGTTTTCTTAAAAACGATTCTTCTTATGATTTTTAAGTACTTTCTACAATGTTTGAACGATTCTCTTATGTTTTTCTTGATACTTGACTTATTATACTAGAAGCCCTAATTTTTAGGTTGTCTCTGACAATAGGTTCGATTAATCCGTATTTGTATATGTTCCACATGAATATTCGGTGTTTTCATGCATGCTCTATGTATTCTTGTACTCATTTCTCTAATATGTTGTTAGGATTCTGATTCTCTACTGTTCCTCTAACTATTTGCTTAGGGTTTCCTTAATTTTGTTCAATATGTGCTATTTATCGTTTAATAAGTCTGATTAGTTGTTTATTGACTGTTCACATAAGGTTCTTTACTGATTTTATGTATCTCCCTCCGAACTGTGATATTTTCCCGGAATATGTGACTTTGTGTATTCTCCTTGTAATTCTGTACTGATTCTTCGAATCGTTTCCTTATTTGTTAGATGCTTTCCTTAATTAGAACTGATTCCCTGTGATTTTAGTCCCATCCGTGATTCTTATGACTGATTTCTTAAAATTTAATTGTATCTTACCTTATTTGTGTGCTTCAATATGCTGTCAAATAATCAGTACATATTTTCCTTATGCGAAAATTATGTATTTGGCCTTTATCACATGCTATGTGCTTTACTACTCTTATTATAGTAATAGCTAGTTCATGATTGATTCTTCTTATGTGACATCAAGTATGACCGTTTGTACTAGGACTCCCTAATTAAAGGGAGTCCAAGTCTGTGATTGATTCTAATTGAACATGATTTCCATTGATTGATTAATCAGTACTTGTTACCTTATTTTCTACTCGTTTTGAAAAGATATAAATAATTCACTCTTTCTTTAGACAAGAAACAGTTCAAGCTCTCCCTCTCACACACAAGCATACTCAGTTCTAAACTTTTCTTGTTATTTACTTGCTACTCAGTCGGCTAAAAGCCAGGACTGAGTAACACTACTACTCTACTTGTCATGTTGTATCACTGCTCTGTTTGCACTATTGCTCTATTTGTCTCCATTGTTCCATACATTGTTTCTCTCCTTCTCTACACCCTACAGCTTCCTTACTCTGCACTTACTTCATCATCTAACTGCTATGTTCTTGGTTTAATTTTAAAGTTTCCAAAACAACATGCTTCAGTCTGTGTTACAGTTGCTTTTGTTCCTATTATATGTATACTTATGGTTTTTTTTGCTTACCCTACAATTAGAATGCCTATTTATTAAACTATCTATATGTTTACTCTCTAGTTCAGCATGTCTATTACTTTACTATGTGTTCCATTGAAACTTCTGTCCTATCCCCTGAACCCAGTACATGATAAGCATGTAGTTCTGAACATAGTATGTACTCTAGCACCCCTCAACTTGATGCTATTTCAATCCTAACATGAATCCTTGTGAATGACTATGCTATGACAGTAATACTCTTTTTCTGAGGTTTACTTGTGTATAATCCTGTTCCCATGTGCTTCATATTTGTCCCCAATCCCTCATCTCCCTGCTTGTGGTTGCTGAACTTGTCGTAGTTCCTGTTTATTGTTCTGTGTGTGCTGTTTGAATATGATGGTGGCGCTATTGCCTTACCCTTTTCAATCTATTTTCACTAAAACCTATCTTTTTCAAAAAAATATATTTTAAAACTGTTCTTACTCAAACTCCCCAACATTATGAGCACTTTTCTACATTCTTAGACATTAGGTTCTGCCCCTCTTGTGTGAGCATTGCTTTGGGACCCTTGAGCTCCCTCTGAACTATGACACACAAGAGATGGCCTTTCCATACCGCACTTACTCCATCTTGGCTATGAGATCTGGGTGTGAGCACTGCCCGAGATCCCTTGAGATCCTTAAGGAACTTTGACACACCTGGATTATAAGAAACGTTATGAACCAATGGCATTGAGAATCTGGAAACTTGGGCCTACTATTGAAGGCTCCCTACAGTTAACTTCTTCTTTTCCTATTTTAATGATGCAGTTCATATTCAAAGGCTTGTTATAATTTGTAAATACTATTCTTGGGCTGGATAGTGAAAATGGGTGGGGTATGCATGCTATAGTATAAGTATGGGTAGATATCATGTTTCTCTAGGTTTATTTTCCTATGCGCACACTAGTAACCATGTCTAGGGATCAAGCATGCCATGCATTTGTCACTTGTGTTGATACATCTGCTTTTCTTTCAGCATATCATCCTCACTTATAAATCATGTTCATAGGATCGTAACAATAAAAAACTGCTATCATGTGATTCTGAAAATGTAATCTAAATCATGCCTTAGAATAATTGTGTTAACAAATCTACAATCATGATTTACCATGCTCTAGAGATCATGTTCTAGGAAAACAACGGTTAAAATTTGTATGCTGAAGCTGTGCAATAATGCAATAATCATGTGGTACACCGAGAAATCCTGCTTAGGGTAACAATTCGCTACTAAATCAGTCATTCTCACATATGCTGCATCTTCTGAAAAATATGTTCAAAATACTGTGATTTTTATGCACTTAGAAAGTCCTATCAAGGAATTCTGCATATAAACATTCTGCATCTCTGTCTACGCATGTTAGATATCATGTTTGTAGGATCTCATTCCATACTTAGTTCAAACACATGTCTGAAACAGTCCCATGTTCTAAATAAACTGTCAATTAGTCCTTGTGCACATTTAGAATCACATGCTATTAGGATTGATAATCTGGAATCCTTAATAAATTTGTACAACTGTTGTATGTTATGTTACACCTAGGCTAGCCTTAGGTAATCAATTATAAGAAAATAAAATCAGATCTGTCTTTGTGATCATGTTTAACTACCAGCATGCTACAATCAGTAGGAAAATTGATTAGGACCCTTTTTCTGAATAATAAAACAGGTCTGCATATTTGTTTATACTCTAAACTCACTTAGACACCATGTCTTAGGATTCTGAACTTAAATACTTCCCTTAACTGTGTTTGAGTCGTGTTGTCCAATTGCTTTACTTGTGGAGGTAAACTTGAAGCCCTACTTGCTTTTTCTATGTTCTCCTTAACTGCAGTCCTATGGCGACTCTCCAAAAACACAAACCCCTTTCCCAAAAGGAAAAAGTTGTCTTAACCCAAATGTCAAAACCCCAATCTCTGCGAGGAAAAAAGGGGGTGTGACAGCATGGCGACTTTGCTGGGGACTATAGGCTTTTACCATTTCAAATTGTTTTTTGAATTTGCACCTTTGCTTTGTTTAAATACTTGCACCCTTTCCCCTTCCCTTCTACGTGCGATTACTTGTTTATTTCTTTCAAGTACTTACTTTTCCCCAAAACGAAACTGACATGTGTCTTTGTTTTCCTTTGTAACTGCTTTAAATCGTAACTGTTGTATTTACCGCTTTCCCTTAACGTGCAAATACATGACAATTTGTTTTAATTCTTATTATTGCATAATCATGCTCAACATTCATACTCCACTCGTGCCAAACAAAATACTGTAGCAACGTTTGATGAGTGGTTGCGCTCTTCCTATATTATTACCCCCTAAATTTGGAAAGGCTTATTTGCGGTAAAACTAGTCGATCAGCGGTGCAGTCGACGGTTCCATTCCTTCCCCCTTGAGTTGTCCGCTCAAGGGTACCAGTCAAAAAACCCATAGAAACCTTACTCTATTATATTGTTGCATGCATCATTCTCAAACCTAGCTGAGCTAAAGTGTTGTCCGCGCTATAGCTTTTAAGAAAGCCTTGTCCAAAGTCCACTGGATTTCCCTAAACCCAAACGGACATCATCACATTCTGTGCATTTATTTGGAGAACTAAATGCTTCCTGCTAATTATTGATATTAAATAGTCGAGTCTGGTGGGGGTAAGGGCCTAAACTTATTTTTCTTGCAGAAACATGAGGCACAGAGTCCCCATATTCGGCATGGTCGCCAATATCCACCCAAGACTGCTGAGCTGGTGGGAAGATCTACACTCTAGCGACAAAGTTATCGTCAGGAAACACCTGGGCAACCTACCATCTCTCCTAGAAATCCAGCCTAACAAAATGATAATAGAGGCTGCTACTCTGTTTTGGGATTGTGAGAGGTCTGTGTTCCGCTTTGGGAACATCGAAATGACGCATTTGATAGAAGAGAAAGGAGGACTGGCTGGCCTAGTGTGGGAAACCCCGGGGTTGCTGATGCCTTAGAGCCACACAGGCAAAGGTTTCCTTAAGATGATAGGTCTAAAGAAGAATGCAGAACTGGTATGCTTGAAGGAGTCATACATTCCTTTTGACTATCTGTACGACAGGTACGGCCATAACAAATCATACCGTACCTACCATGACGAGTTTGTTATCACCTCCCTAGTACACATCCATCGCCGAGTGTTCGTCTTCATGGTTTGCTTTTTAGGTTTGATGGTTTTCCCGATGAAGAAGGAGAGAATCCACACCAAACTGGCCATGGTAACTAAGACATTAATGGAAGGGATTGACGGGCAAGACTTCAGCATCGTGCCCATGATCATTGCAGACATATATAGGTCCTTGTAAATATGTCAACGAGGAGAAAAACATTTCGAAGGTTGTAATTAATAACTTCAACTCTGGCTCATGGAACATCTCCAAAGAGGCGAATACCGACAAGACATTCATCAAAGAATTTGGGATGACCACATCGCTTTCCATCACCCGAAGCGAATGAGCTATATCCCCGACATGTTTGCTCAGCCTGAGAATGCCGAAGGATGGGTTGAGCTCTTTGGTAACTTGACCGAAGAACAGGTCCAATGGATGTTTTAGTGGTTTCCGACAGATGAGTTCATCATTCGATCTCGAGATGCATCATTTCTGATACTGATTGGTTTTAGGGGGACATACCCTTACGTCCCTCTCCGAGTTATGAGGCAAGCAGGTAGGAAGCAAGTCGTACCTAGGGTCGAGAAAATGATCCATCTTCGAGCAGACTTTCAAAATGATGACAGTCCTCACAAGTGCCAAGCTCAGCACCTATGGCACTGCAAGATTATACTTGAGAAAGACACCATCGAGCGAGACAGGTATCGTGCTGGTTGTACCCCTTTCTATATTGGTTGGTTAGAAGAGAATCTGAGTGGTCAGAGCAAGCCAGGGTACGTCCAAGGACACAGGGTTATAGATGAAAGGGCTGAAGCACAAGTCAACACTTTATAGAGTAAGTCGTTGAGATATGTTGTTCAATTCTAATGCAACTCTTCCTTGATGGAAGAGTTTGTATTTATCTCAACTTCCTCCTTTTGTTTCTGTCCTTGCTGAACTAGAACTCTAACCTCTTATCAATTTGCAACCTTTTCGCTTTAGGAGACAACCTCTTAGTTCATGGATAACTCACAATCATGTTTATCTCCTATGCATAGACGGTTCTTGTGCCAATGGGTCTGTTCGAGTATGTTTTCCCTGATAGACCTGGTACAACTGGGTAGGCATTTGTTAGTCTTCAAAACCATGCAGTGACTTGGTTCAACACTGCTCCTCTAGGGGGTTCTCCCTTCCTGGGTGTTGTTGATACCCAATTTTTCCTCAAACTATTTTAATTTTACACATATACCTTCAAAATCAGTTTTTATAACAAGGGGAAATTCTTCATAATTTTCCATATTTTTTATCAATTATTTTCCAATTTATTCAGTACTTTATTGTAACGACCCGACCGATCATTTTACGTTATCGGACCTCGTTCCCCTGTCTAAGTCTTCCCATAGCGACTTCTTGTGATTTGTGACTTGCGAGGACTGGTGGTTCAGGATTTGGAAGTGCTTTGGGCAATATAGGAACACTTGGTTCCTTAAGGTTGGCCTATTTGGCAAAGTTTGACTTCGGTCAACATTTTGAGCAAACGACCTCGGAATCAAGTTCCGACAGTGTCAGTAGCTTCGTATGATGATTTTGGACTTGAGCGTATGTTCAGAATGGGTTTTTGATAGCCCGGGGATGTTTCGGCGCCCGATATAGAAATAAGGATTTTCTTAAATTTGAAATTTGGTTGGGAACATGATTTTATGATATCGAGGTCCGAATGAAATTCCGAGACTGGGAATAGTTCCGTTATGTCATTTATGACTTGTCTGCAAAATTTGAAGTCATTCCGAGTAGTATAGGCCGATTCGGCGCATTGAAATGAATTCTAGAACTTCAAGTTCAAAGTGTTGATTCAATTTGGTTTTGGGGTCAAATTCTGAGTTTCGTTGTTGTTTTTCGCATTCCAGAAATTTGAGCGAGTCCGTATCATGAATACAGACTTATCAGTTCCTTTGGACGGGGTCCCGAAGGGCTTGGGTGAGTTTTGGACCCCCGGGAGCTAAGTTCAAAAAACCAGATTTTTGCTGTCTGGTTTCCTTCTTTGCGATCGCGGGAGGTGGTCCGCGTTCGCGGAGAAGGAATTGGGCTGGGCTGCTGAATGCTCTTCTCATTCACAAGAATCCCTCTGCGATCGCGGAAGGTCGGGTCCCTGACCTTCGCGATCGCGATGGTCTGGATCCCTGGCCTTCGCGATCGCAGCCCCTTTTCCGTGTTCGCATAGAGTTAGGTAGGGACCAGGCCCGTTTACTCTTCGTGATTAAAGGACCTCCTCCGCGTTCGCAGAGGTCTGGCTAGTTGGCCTTCGCGATCGCGGGCCCCTGGTTGAGATCGCGGTGAAGGGGAAATCTGGGCAGTTAATTTTATATACGGGATTTAAGTCCCATTCCCCATTTCCATCTTCTTCCTTGAGTTATTTGAGAGCTTCCAAGAGGACCATTCAACCTAGTACTTGAGGTAATTAAATTCCTTATTAACACTAGTTTCAAGCATCAATTCCTAGATGAATTCTCTACTAAATAATCGAAAATCATGAATTTGGGTAGTAAAATTAGGGCTTTTGAGGAATTTGTGAATTTGTCCGTTTAAAGCCATGAATTCAAGTAGAAACTACATAATTTTGATCCTTAGGCTATGAGTGAGCGATTCCTTCGAGAATTTTTGGAATTCGAGCATGTGGGCTCGGGGTTGAAATTTAGTAATTCTTCAAGAATGATGAATTTTGAATAAAATAGGATAAATCCTCTTCTTTGATCATGAATGGATGTATTGTGCTATAATTGACTAGTTGCGAGACCTCGAGGGTAGATCTCGGAGTTTTCAGGCGCATCTTTGATCCGAGGGTTAGTTTCGCCACGAGATGAGTCTCCTTCCCAACCTTGTAAGGGGGAAAATGTCCCCATAGGTTCTTGATTGATGTGTGTACATGTTGTGGGGGACCACGTATGTACCATGTGACGAGAGTCCGTACGTGGTGACTGTATTGCTATGTCGAGTAGCCTTAGGATTCACAAGCATGCCTCTATGTGCCATATCTGTACCTTCGTATATGTTATGAGTTACGAGTTGTAATTACTGTTGAGATTATAATAAAAAGTGAGGTATTATGATTTAAATCCTAGTTGATTACCCGTGGTATTGGCATAGTCCTGCTGAGTTCACAGTTGAGTTGGTACACATTTGTCCTTATATATATGCACTTGTTATCGAGTCAGCACACGAGTCGCAGGTATGATGCGTGATCGTGGGTTAGCTTATTTTATCGAGTCAGCACACGAGTCGCAGGTATGATGCGCGATCGTGGGTCAGCTTATCATTATCGAGTCAGCACACGAGTCACAGGTACGATGCGCGATCGTGGGTTAGCTTATCATTATCGAGTCAGCACGCGAGTCGCAGGTATGATTCGCGATCGTGGGTTAGCTTATGACTTCAGTCCTTATGACCACCCTTATGATTCCGGCCGGTTGTCTTGTCCTTGTATATGTATGACCAGTTGTCCAGGGTCACTTATAGTCAGACATGTCAGGTATTTGGTAAGAGGGGAATAAAGCACACTGTTGTTCATTTCCAGTTATTGTCTGGAGTATTTCTTGTGATATGCACTTGTTGTTTACTGTTTTATCTTCCTACTATTTTCTGTCATATTCTATCATATATTATATTACTGGACCTTAGTGAGTGTCTAGTCGACTTGTCGTCACTACTCCTTCGAGTTTAGACGGGATACTCACTGGGTACATATTTATTTATGTACTCATGCTGCACTTCTTCTTCTGTACTTGACAGTACAGGTCCGGAGGCTGGTACATCTGATTATTAGGTCGGGGCTAGGTACTGACTTGAGTTGATTTGACTTCACGGTGAGCTGCTCTTCCTGGCGATCCCTGGCAGCGCCCTGGAGTTTCCCTTTGTCATTTTCCCATCTGCTTCATTCAGACTGTGGGATATTATATATATATATTACCCTTGTATATTCAGATAGTTGCCTGTGACACTCGTGACACTAGTTCCTGGCACACACGTAGCGTATATTTTGGGTTTTGGGATGTATATTTACCCATATGCTTATCTTTTGGCTCATGTATCGTATGATTTTGTTTTTGTCACATGCTATCATCATGCTAATAATTGCGTAAAACTGGAAAAAGTTGGAATAATTAAACAAATGGAAAGGGCAACATTTAGTGTAGTCCCTGTTGGCTTGCCTAACCCCATTGTTGGGCGCCATCGTGACCTGATTGGGATTTGGGTCGTGACAACGTGGTATCGGAGCCCTAGGTTCATGTAAGTCTCACGAGTCACGGGCAGGCCCAGTAGAGTCTTGCGGATCAGTACGGAGACGTCTGTACTTATCTTCAGGAGGCTATAGGGTGTTAGGAAACCTCTCCTTGTTCATATTCTATCGTGCAGTTAATGATGTACTCAAACTTGTTCTTCTATTCTCTCACAGATGGTGAGGACGCGTGCATCTGACGTCCCTGATCTGGGAGAGACCGCTACCCCCGCTGCTCGAGATCGTGGTATAGGCAGCGGTAGGGCACCTGCCCGAAGTAGGGGACGAGGACGTCCCAGAGTTATACCAGTCGCACCACCAGAGGACCCTATCATCGAGGAGCAGGACGAGGTGCCTCCAGTAGCTCCTTCTCCAGCAGATTTTATGACGGCACCGGGCTTCCAGGAGGTCATGGGCCGTATGATGAGGTTCATGGACACCATGTCCCAGGCTGGCCTATTTCCAGCAGATCCTGCCACTTCTCAGGCGGGAGGGGGAGTCCAGACCCCTACTGCACAGGTCGTAGGACAGACAACAGCAGCACATCATACCCCGGGTACACCGCCCGTGGGTGGGGTCCAGCCGGTAGTAGCAGCACCAGAGCCCAGGCCAGTAGCAGAGGGTGACCAGCAAAAGATGTTGGATAGATGGACCCTACTACGCCCTCCAGTATTCTAGGGTGAGCGGAGTGAGGATGCCCAGGACTTCATCAATAGGTGCAGGGACGGGCTGCACAACATGAGGATTTTGGAGTCTCATTGGGTCGACTTCACTACATTTCAGCTAGAGGGCAGAGCTCGCCGGTGGTGGCAGTCTTACATACTCAGCAGGCCAGCAGGTTCTCCTCCGGTTACTTGGGAGCAGTTTGCTCAGATGTTCTTGGACAGGTATATTCCACCCTTAGAGAGGGAAGGGTTGCGTCATCGGTTCGAGCATCTGGAGCAGGGGCAGAGGTCGGTGACGGATTATGAGGCAAGGTTTTCAGAGCTGTCACGCCATGCACTCATGATATTGCCTACTGATGCTGAGAGGGTGCGGAGATTCGTGGCTGGGTTACATCCAGGTATTAGAGCCACCATGGCCAAAGAGGTGGAGATGGGTACTCCGTATCAGCTCGTAGTAGGATTGCACGCAAGATCGAGGGTTACCGGTTGAGGAGCAGGGAGCAGGGTCAGCAGGATAAGAGGGCCAGATACTCTGATGATTTCAGGGATACCCCAGCTAGGAGCAGAGGTCAGTTTGGGGGCGGTCAGTCCAACAGACTTTCGTATTCAGCACCTCCACTACCTCCCCGTGGTGTTTCTGTGAGGCCTCAGTTCAACGTCATGCCAGAGCGCTTCTACCGTCCTCCAGCCATCCAGAGTTCACCCAGTGGTTACTCCAGTCTCAAGAGATCCTCCGGTTCTTATTTCAGTGCTACGCCAGAGGGTTCACACCGTACTCCGGCCATTCGAGACTCTTCTTCTTTGGGACAACAGGATATGCCACAGGTGAGATGCTTTGAGTGCGGGGATTTAGGCCATGTGAGGAGAGAATGGTCCAGTTACCGGGGCAAGTTTATGCAGCAGGGTTACCAGCCTATGAGTTCAGCACCAGCAGTCCGACCACCTAGAGATGGAGGACAGGTTGGCAGGGGTCGTCCTAGAGGGGGAGGCCAGTCAGGAGGAGGTCAGTTAGCTCTTGTTCCCTTTGGGGGAGTTCAGTCTTCAGGTGCCTCAGCCAGATTTTATACCATTCCGGTAAGATCAGATGCAGTGGCCTCAGACGCCATGATCACAGGTATTATCTCAGTATGTGGTAGAGGGGCTTCAGTATTATTTGACCCAGGGTCCACTTATTAATATGTCTCCTCTCTATTTGCTCATTTCCTAGATGTTCTTTGTGAGTCATTAGGTTCTCCTATATATGTGTCCACTCCTGTGGGCGATTCCGTTGTGGTAGACCGGGTCTATCGGTCTTGTGTGATTACTTTTTGTGGGCTTGAGACCAGAGCAGACATGTTATTGCTCGACATGGTTGGTTTCGAGGTTATTCTAGGCATGGATTGGCTAGATCCTCATCATATTGTGCTAGATTGCCATGCCAAGACAGTTACTTTAGCCATGCCGGAGTCGCCTAGGCTAGAGTGGAGAGGTTCTTCAGTTAATGCATCCAGCCGGGTCATTTCTTTTGTGAAGGCTCGGCATATGGTCGAGAAGGGGTGTTTGGATTACCTTGCTTATGTGCGGGACACCACCGCCAAGTCTCCGACTATTGATTCGGTGCCAGTTGTTCGAGAGTTTGCAGATGTGTTTCCTTTAGACCTTCCAGGCATGCCTCCAGAGCGAGATATTGATTTCTGTATTGATTTAGCTCCAGATACTCAGCCTATTTCCATTCCCCCGTATCGTATGGCTCCTAAGAAGTTGAAAAAGTTAAAGGAGCAACTTGAGGAGTTGTTGGCTAAGGGGTTCATCAGGCCGAGTGTATCGCCGTGGGGTGCTCCAGTTCTATTTGTGAAGAAGAAGGATGGGTCTATGCGGATGTGTATTGATTACCGCCAGCTGAATAAGGTTACTATTAATAATAAGTATCCTATGCCGCACATCGATGATTTATTTGACCAGTTGCAGGGTGCTCGTGTGTTTTCCAAGATTGATTTGAGATCGGGTTATCATCAGCTGAAGATTCGGGCTTCAGATGTTCCGAAGACTGCATTTCGTACCAGATATGGCCATTATGAGTTCCTAGTGATGTCCTTTGGCTTGACTAATGCCTCAGCAGCATTCATGGACCTGATGAATAGAGTATTCAGGCCATATATTGATTCCTTCATCATTGTCTTCATTGATGACATCTTGATTTACTCACGGAGCTTGGGTGAGCAAGAGCATCATTTGAGAGTTGTGCTCCAGACCTTGCGTGAACAGAGGTTGTATGCTAAGTTCTCCAAGTGTGAGTTCTGGTTAGAGTTTTTGGAATTTCTGGGGCATATGGTATCCGAAGAGGGCATCAGGGTTGACTCGCAAAAGATTGAGGCAGTTCAGAGTTGGCCGCGTCCTACTTCAGCTACAGAGATCAAGAGCTTTCTAGGCCTGGCAGGCTATTATCGCCGATTCGTGGAGGGTTTCTCTTCTATTGAAGCTCCATTGACTAGATTGACTCAGAAGAATGCCCCGTTTCGATGGTCCGACGAGTGTGAAGCGAGCTTTTAGAAGCTCAAGTCCGCATTGACCTCAGCACCAGTTCTGACATTGCCTTCCGGTTTCGGGGTGTATACCGTGTATTACGACGCTTCACGCGTCGGGTTGGGATGTGTGTTGATGCAGGACAGGAGAGTTATTGCTTATGCTTCGCGTCAGCTGAAGGTTCATGAGAAGAATTATCCTGTGCACGACCTATAGTTGGCGGCGATTGTTCATGCTCTGAAGATTTGGAGGCACTACTTGTATGGTGTGTCTTGCGAGGTTTATTCGACCACCGTAGTTTGCAGCACTTGTTTAAGCAGAGGGATCTTAATTTGAGGCAGCGTAGGTGGCTTGAGTTGTTAAAGGACTATGATATCACCATTCTGTATCACCTGGGCAAGGCAAATGTGGTAGCAGATGCTTTGAGCAGGAGGGAAGAAAGTATGGGTAGCTTGGCCTACATTGCAGCTGCGGAGAGACCTCTAGCCTTGAACATTCAGTCCTTGGCTAATCGCCTTGTGAGATTAGACCTTTCTGAGCCTCGTTGAGTTCTAGCTCATGTGGTGTCTCAGTCTTCATTGTTGGGAGAGATTAAGGCTCGACAGTTCGATGATCCGTGTTTGGAAGAGCTTAGGGAGACAGTGGTCCAGGGTAGGGCCAAGGAGGTTACCTTGGGCGAGGATGGTGTTTTAAGACTCCAAGGCCGTTTGTGTGTTCCTGATGTTGACGGGGCCTGAGGGAGAGGATTCTAGCAGAGGCGCACAGTTCTCGGTATTCTGTTCATCCAGGAGCGATGAAGATGTATCGCGATTTGAAGCAGCATTACTGGTGGAGGCGGATGAGGAAAGAAATTGTGCAGTATGTGGCTAGGTGCCTCAATTGCCAGCAAGTTAAATACGAGCATCATAGGCCGGGAGGCCTACTTCAGCAGATGCCCATTCCTGAGTGGAAATAGGAGCGCATCACTATGGACTTCGTCGTTGGGTTGCCTCGGACCTTGCGGAAGGTTGACGCGGTTTGGGTCATTGTGGATAGATTGACCAAATCGGCGCATTTCATTCATGTGGCTACCACTTACACTTCATAGAGGCTGACCCATATTTATATTCGGGAGATAGTTCGGTTGCACGGTGTACCGGTGTCCATTATATCAGATCGAGGTCCTCAGTTCACCTCGCACTTCTGGAGAGCATTGCACAGTGAGATGGGCACTCAGATAGATCTCAGCTCAGCATTTCACCCTCGGACTGATGGCCAGTCGGAGTGTACGGTGCAGATATTGGAGGATATGCTCAGGGCATGTGTGCTTGATTTTGGGGGTAAGCGGGACCAGTTCTTGCCTTTGGCAGAGTTTGCGTACAACAATAGTTATCAGTCCAGCATCGAGATGGCTCCATTTGAGGCTTTGTATGGTCGGCGGTGTCGTTCTCCTATCGGGTGGTTTGAGCCTGGCGAGGCTATATATGGCACGGATCTTGTGAGAGATGCTTTGGAGAGGGTGAAGATAATTCAGGAGAGGCTCCGCGTAGCTCAGTTGTCACGCCCCAAAAACCAAGGGACACGACTGGCACTCGACCGGGTAGCCCCAGTCAAGCGGACCTGGATTCTTTTTTTTTTCCTCCCACGCATTTCCCCGAGATTTCCGATGTACATTATTCAATTATAATTAAGACGCATTCTTACCATCTGAAATTTAACCATAGAATTCTGTCATTGCCAACATGTAGTACAATACTTACAAAATATTCATAACACACAGTTTTACTTTACGTGGTCTACAAGTCATACTGCCCAAAATACATAAGTACATAACCCACACTTCCTGTCTACGGAGCCTCTAAGAGTACGAAGGAGTTATATATAATACTTGTCGGTAACAAGGCTCTGGCTATACCTTACACAAATACCAAAATGAAAATCCGGAAGAAAAGGTGGCATGAACCACACTGGGCCCCGAGAGGAGAGGGGCTCACCAAATCAGCTGATAGGACGTAGAGGAGGCACTACTGTCGGTGGGCTGGAGTACCTGCTATAGAACCACCTACAATCATCACAAGAATGTAGCGCCCCCGGCAAAGGGACGTCAGTACATTTGAATTGTACTGGTATGTATGAACAAACTTTACTCTAAGTAAACTCAATGATGCACATGCAAGAGACAGACAGAGATTCACACAATCACCGCACAAGACATAGAAAGATACACAATGGAAGTTCCACAATTTTCACTTCATCATAATCACAATCTCAATTCCACCCTTGTCCCTTCTCACATTTCACCATTATTTCTTCTGTTGCGGTGCGCAACCCGATCCCACCTGACAATCACAATCATTTGTTGTTTTCTATTGCACCGTGCAACCCGATCCCACCTGACACCTATTGCGGCGTGCAACCCGATCCCACCTGATAATCACAATCACACCCTTATCACTTCTCACCTCTCACCCTTATCTCCCCTGTTGCGGATCGCAACCTGATCCCACCAAGCAATCACATCTCATATCAATGATGGAAAATCACAGTTCAATCACAGTTCAATCACAGAAGATTTCAGCAATAAGGATACAGCTTCTTTACATAGCCTTTAGCATATGCATTCATACTCTCGGATTCATTTTCCTCCTAGCACCGATTTACATAGCATGGTAGTGTGGTGATCAACTAAAGACAGACAAGTAATACACTTCACGCTTCAACACAATTCAGACCACCAGTTACACATATTCATAACAATACATGTACCGTATGCTCGAACACCACAAGTGATTTTACAAAGATTAAAGTTAGCCATACATACCTGGAGTCGAGTTTCCCTTTTTTTAATTTCTATTGCAGTTCACCGAACCGCATAGCACTGTCAATCTAGTTCACAATGCAACAAATTTACCTTAGAATTAGGAGTCTCGAGTTCATTTGAGCATTTTATCAAACACTATGTGATCCCTTAGATTGACTAAACCCTTTTTAGTGAAAGATTACTCTACTTGCTTCCCTTTGCTAGGTTATGGAAGATTATTCACATGCATGCAAGGTCCCAACTTTTCATCCCCAAGAACCAACCTATGTGTGTTTTATTCTTAGTTAAATCCCTGGAATTTGAGAAAATAGGGTGAAGGCTTACCTCTTATGATGAAGAAGATGACTACTACTTGATAAACTTCCAAGCCTGGGTAGAGATGGAGGACCAATTTGGGGAAGATGAGGACTTCTCTCTCTAGAACCCACTCTCACTTCTCTCTATTTTGTTCAGAAACCAGTTAAAATGAAAGGGGGCAGGGGTTAAATGAAACTGGGGTCGGGTATAAAAATTTAGAAAATTAAAAGACCGTGTCGAATATGTGGTCAGGAATGCGATCGCATTCCTGACATGCGGTCCGCATATTGGACCGCAGAATGGCCCCCAGGTGGGCCAAATTTTGAAAACATTCTGCCCGAGTATGCGACCACTATGCGGTCCGCATACACATTATGCGATCGCATTGTGCGTCACATAACACCCCTTCAGTTGGGCAGTGATCTGCCCATCTATGCGACCACTATGCGGTCTGCATACACGTTATGCGATCGCATTGTGAGTCGCGTAACACCCCTTTAGTTGGGCAGTGATCTGCCCGTGTATGCGACCACTATGCGGTCCGCATACACGTTATGCAATCGCATAGTGCGTCACATAACACCCAAATTTCTGGAAAAATTAAGTTCTTTCAAATCCCTGGGTACTTTTACAAAAATCAAGGTCCGTTTTAAGAATTTCCACAGAGATAACAACTCGGGGACTTATTCGGGCATTATTTTAAGAAAGAAATTTTTTTTACGGGTCTTTACATTCTCCTCCCCTTAAAAATCATTCGTCCTCGAATGAGGATTTTGGAAGTCATTTGGTTTTTTGGAAAACATGATAAGCAGGTCACAGTTGATGCTGAGGGAGTTTTGAGATTGCAGGGACGTATATGTGTTCCTGATGTTGATGGCCTTCGTGAGTTAATATTGCAGGAGGCCCACAGTTCCAGGTATTCCATTCATCCGGGCGCCGCGAAGATGTACCAGGACTTGCGACAGCATTATTGGTGGCGTAGAATGAAGAAGGATATTGTGGCCTATGTAGCTCGGTGCTTGAATTGTCAGCAGGTTAAATATGAGCACTAGAGACCAGGTGGGTTGATGCAGCAGATTCAGA
>ML269358.1:0-90532 GCA_005239495.1 Nicotiana undulata | reverse complement strand
TTATTCAATTAATTATCATAAATTCAACTCTTTATCAAGTTTTCACATAAAGGATTCCCGGCTTCACGCTCGGGTTGCGCATGCACATCGAGGTAAGATTAAAGGAGGCTTTTCGAGGCCTCGGAACACAATCATAATTAACTTTACATAAGATGGCCCTTTGGGTCATCACAATCTCCCCCTCTAAAACAAACGTTCGTCCTCGAAAGGACGTAGAATCGTACCTGAAGTGCTGAATAGTTGTGGATACCTGCTCCGCATGTCCTCCTCGGACTCCCAAGTCACCTCATCGACTGGTTGGCCCCTCCACTGGACCTTTACGGCAGAAATTCTCTTAGACCTCAATTGGCGGTCCTGCCTATCAATAATAGAAACTGGATCCTCCTCGAAGACCAACTTCTCATCTAACTGAATAGTGCTAAAATCAATCACGTGAGAGAAATCAGCATGATATCTCCAGAGCATGGATACATGAAATACTGGATGGACTCCTGATAAGGCGGGAGGTAAAGCGAGCTCATAAGCAACCTCCCCGACTCGCCTCAACACCTCAAAAGGGCCTATAAACCTGGGGCTTAGCTTTCCCTTCTTCCCGAATCTCATAACGCCCTTCATCGGCGAAACCTTCAACATAACCTTATCTCCCTCCATAAATGCTACATCATGCGCCCGCTGATCTGCGTAACTCTTCTGTCTTGACTGAGCTGTACGAAGTCTGTCCCGAATAATCTTCACCCTATCCAAAGCATCTCTCACCAGATATGTGCCATATAACTTGGCCTTGCTAGGCTCAAACCACCCGATAGGAGAACGACATTGCCGACCATATAAAGCCTTGAATGAAGCCATCTTGATGCTGGACTGATAACTGTTATTGTATGCCAACTCTGCCAAAGGCAAGAACTGGTCCCACTGACCGCCAAAATCAATCACACAAGCCCTGAGCATATCCTCCAAAATCTGAACCGTACGCTCCGACTGACCATTAGTCTGAGGGTGAAATGCTGAGCTGAGATCTATCTGAGTGCCCATCTCACTGTGCAATGCTCTCCACAAGTGCGAGGTGAACTGAGGACCTCGATCCGATATAATGGACACCGGCACACCGTGCAACCGGACTATCTCCCGAATATAAATCTGGGCCAGCCTCTCTGTAGTATAAGTAGTAGCCACAGGAATGAAATGCGCCGATTTGGTCAATCTATCCACAATGACCCAAACCGCGTCAACCTTCCGCAAAGTCCGAGGCAACCCAACCACAAAGTCCATGGTGATGCGCTCCCATTTCCACTCAGGAATGGGCATCTGCTGAAACAGGCCTCCTGGCCTCTGGTGCTCGTACTTGACCTGCTGACAATTGAGACACCTAGCCACATACTGCACTATATCTTTCTTCATCCGCCTCCACCAGTAGTGCTGCTTCAAATCACGATACATCTTTGTCGCACCCGGATGAACAGAATACCAGGAACTGTGGGCCTCTTCCNCACTGTATCCCGAAGCTCTGCAAGGCATGGATCATCAAATTGTCGAGCCTTAATCTCCCCCAACAAAGAAGACTGAGCAACTACATGAGCCAAAACTCGACGAGGCTCCGAAAGGTCCAATCTTACAAGGCGATTGGCCAAGGAGTGAATGTCCAAGGCTAAAGATCTCTCCTCCGCCGCAATGTAGGCCAAGCTACCCATACTCGATGCCCTCCTGCTCAAAGCATATGCTACTACATTCGCCTTTCCCGGGTGGTACAAAATAGTGAGATCATAATCTTTTAACAACTCAAGCTATCTCCGCTGCCTCAAATTAAGGTCCCTCTGCTTGAATAAGTGCTGCAAACTGTTGTGGTCTGTGTAGACCTCACATGACACACCATACAAATAGTGTCGCCAAATCTTCAAAGCATGAACAATCGCCGCCAACTCTAAGTTGTGCATAGGATAATTATTTTCATGAACCTCCAGCTGGCGTGAAGCATAGACAATAACCCTGCCATCCTGCATCAACACATATCCCAACCCGACACGTGAAGCGTCGCAATACACAGTATACATCCCAGAACCGGAAGGCAATGACAAAACTGGTGATGAGGTCAAAGCTGACTTGAGCTTCTGAAAGCTCGCCTCACACTCGTTGGACCACTGAAACGGGGCATTTTTCTGAGTCAATCTGGTCAATGGAGCTGCAATAGAAGAGAACCCTTCCACGAATCAGCGATAATAGCCTGCTAGGCCTAAGAAATTTCTGATCTCTGTAGCTGAAGTAGGACACGGCCAACTCTGAACCGCCTCAATCTTCTGAGGATCAACCTTGATACCTTCTCCGGATACCACATGCCCCAAAAATGCTACGGAACCTAACTAGAACTCGCACTTGGAGAACTTAGCATACAGCTTCTGTTCCCCGCAAGGTCTGGAGCACAACTCTCAAATGTTGCTCATGCTCGCCCAGGCTCCGCGAATAAATCAAGATGTCATCAATGAAGACGATTATGAAGGAATCAATATATGGCCTGAATACCCTATTCATCAAGTCCATGAATGCCGCTGGGGCATTAGTTAAACCAAAGGACATCACCAGGAACTCATAATGGCCATATCTGGTATGAAATGCAGTCTTCGAAACATCTAAAGCCCGAATCTTCAACTGATGATAACCCGATCTCAAATCAACCTTGGAAAAGACACGAGCACCCTAAAACTGGTCAAATAAATCATCGATGCGCGGCAGAGGATACTTATTCTTAATCGTGACCTTATTCAACTAGCGGTAATCAATACACATCCGCATAGACCCGTCCTTCTTCTTCACAAATAGGACTGGAGCACCCCACGAGGACACACTCGGCCTGATGAACCCCTTAGCCAACAACTCCTCGAGTTGCTCCTTTAACATTTTCAACTCCTTAGGAGCCATACGATACAAGGGAATGGAAATAGGATGAGTATCTAGAGCTAAATCAATACAGAAATCAATATCTCGACCCGGAGGCATGCCTGGAAGATCTGAAAGAAAATACGTCTGAAAACTCCCGCACAACCGGCACTGAATCAATGGTCGAAGACTCGGCAGTGGTGTCCCGCACATAAGCAAAGTAAGCCAAACAAACCTTCTCGACCATATGCCGAGCCTTCATGAAGGAAATGACCCGGCTGGAGGCACTAACTGAAGAACCTCTCCACTACAGCCTAGGCGACTCAGGCATGGCTAAAGTGACTGTCTTGGCATGGCAATCTAACTGAGCATGATAAGGAGATAGCCAATCCATGCCTAGAATAACCTCAAAATCAATCATATCCAGCAATAAAAGATCTGCTATGGTATCGAAACCGTAGAAAGTGATCACACAAGACCGGTAGACTCGGTCTACCTCCACAGAATCGCCCACATGAGTGGACATTTATATAGGAGAACCCAAAGACTCACGAGGGATATCCAGAAAATGAGCAAATAGTACTGAAACATATGAATACGTGGATCCTGGATCAAATAGTATCGAAGCCTTTCTACCACATACTGAGATAATACCTGTGATTACGACATCTGAGGCCACTGCATCTGATCTGGCCGGAATGGCATAAAATCTGGTTGAGGCTCTGGAAGACTGAACTCCCCCAGAGTGAACATGAACTAACTGACCTCCTCCTAGCTGGCCTTCCCCTCTAGGACGACCCCTGCCAACCTTTCCTCCACCTCGAGGTGGCCGGACTGCTGGTGTCAAACTCCTAGGCTAATAACTCTGCTGCACTGCCTTACCCCGATACCTGGGACAATACCTCCACGTATGACCCGCCTCCCCACACTCGAAACAACCTCTTAATGCTACAGTCCGCTGCCCGAAAGAGGAAGAACCTTGAATAGCCGGAGGGCGGTGTGAACCCTCTGGTAAGGCACTGAAATAGGAACTAGAGGATCTCTGATGACTGGAATAACCGTTGGGTGCACCCTGGATGGCTGGAGGACGATAGGAATGCTCCGGAATAGCGCTGAACTGAGGCCTCACTGAACCACCTCGAGGGGGTAGTGGGGGTGCTGAATATGGAGGTATGCTGGGCTGACCACCCCCGATCTAACCCCTGCTCCTAGCTAAAGCATCCATAAACTCTCCTGAGAACCTGACCCTCTTGTCCCGCTGACCCTGCTGACCCTGCTCCCTGCTCCTCAACTGATACCCCTCAATCCGTCGAGCTATCTCGACTACAAGCTGGTAGGGGTACCCATCTCCACCCTTCGGGCCATAGAGGCCCTAATACCTGGATGCAAGAGTGCCACAAATCTACGCACCCTCTCGGCATCAGTAGGCAATATCATAAGGGCATGGCGAGATAACTCAGAAAATCTAGCCTCTTAATCAGTCACTAAAATCTGCCCCTGCTCTAGTCGCTCAAACTAACACCGTAGCTCCTCCCTCTCAGAAATTGGAATGTATCTGTCTAGAAATAGCTGAGCGAACTGATCCCAAGTGACAGGAGGAGAATCTGCTGGTCTGCTGAGAATATATGACTGCCACCACCTGCGAGCTCTGCCCTCTAACTGGAATTTGGTGAAATCCACTCCATGGGACTCCAAAATCCTCATGTTGTGCAGTCTGTCCCTGCACCTATCAATAAAATCCTAAGCATCCTCACCCCGCTCACCCCCGAAGACTGGAGGGCGAAGTCGGGTCCATTTATCCAACATCTTCTGCTGGTCACCCTCTACAACTGGCCTGGGCTCTGGGGCTGCTACTACGGGCTGAACCCCTCCCACAGGCGGTGTGCCCAGGGTATGACGTGCTGCTGCTGCCTGAACTGTGGCCTGAGCGGTAGGGGCCTGGACTCCCCCTCCCGCCTGAGAAGTAGCAGGGTCGGCTGGAAATAAACCAGCCTGAGACATAGTGTCCATGAATCTCAGCATACGGCCCATGACCTCCCGGAAGCCTGGCCCCGTCGTGAAATCCACTAGAGCAGGTGCCACTAGAGGCACCTCATCCTACTCATCCATAATAGGGTCCTCTGGTGGTGCAACTGGTGTAGCTCTAGGACGCCCTCGTCCCCTGCCTCAAGCAGGTTCTCTACCCCTGCCTCTACCCTGACATCGGGCGGCGGGGGCAGCGGCATCTCCTGGGCCAGAAGAATCGGATGCACAAGTTTGAGTACATCATAGATTGCACGACATGATATGAATAAAGGGAAGTTTCCTAATACCCCATAGCCTCCTGAAGATAAGTACAGACGTCTCCGTACTGATCCGCAAGACTCTACTGGGCCTGCCCGTGACTCATGAGACTTACGTGAACCTAGTGCTCTGATACCACGTTGTCATGACCCAGAATCCTCATCCAGGTCGTGATGGCGCCAAACGACGGGGTTAGGCAAGCCAATATGAATTACACTAAGTGTTTCCCTTCCCATTTGATTAAACAAGTCAATAATTAACAATTTTAAACAATTAAACATGATGATAGCTTGATATGAAAATAAAAGCATAACACTACGTGGCCAAAACAAAGCGTATGTATGCCAGTACAACCCAAAACCCAAAATATACACTACGCGTGTGCCAGGAAGTAGTGTCACGAGTGTCATGGGCATACTAACGGAATATACAAAGGAAAGTAATATATATACAAATTCACAGTCTGGATGAAATAGACGGGGAAAATAACAAAAGTAAGTGAAAACTCCATGGTGCTGCTGGGAATCGCCAGAGGAAGCAGCTCACCGTGAAGTCAAGTCCACAAGCTCAGGATCTATCTCCGGTACAATAACCAGAAGCACCGGCCTCAGAACCTGTACAGTTAAGTACAGAAGTGCAGCATGAGTACATATTAAATAAATATGTACCCAGTGAGTATCCCGCCTAAACTCGAAGAAGTAGTGACGAGAGGTCGACTCGATACTCACTAAGGTCCAACAGTAATAACAAATGATAGAATATAATGAAATACAGTAGGCATGTTAGGAAATAAATAACAAGTACATATCAAGAGCAGAAATCCAAACAACTACTGAATTAAGCAATAATACACTTTCAAGGGTAAGACCACCGAAAATGAAACAATAATCACCAAATCTTAGATTCGTCGTGGCGTACGGCCCGCTCCCATAAGGTACCTTCTAAAATCGCTGTGGCATACGTCTCGATCCCATATATATCACAAATACTTCTCAACACTACCGTGGCGCACGGCCCGATCCCATATATATTTCAATTGCTTTTCAACTCTGCCGTGACGTACGACCCGATCACATATATATACTTCAATTACTTTTTCAACTCTGTCGTGGCGTACGGCCCGATCCCATATATATACTTCAATTACTTTTTCAATTCTGCCGCGGCGTACGGCCCGATCCCATATATATCACAAATACTTCTTCATAACAAATTCCTTTCCATTCAACAATTTCCATAAAGCCTCAGAGGAACAATACTATTCAAAACATAATCTCATAGTACATATGACGTCACGATGAATCATATAAAGCATTGCAAGGAAGCATATAAGGCATTACGAGAAAAACATATAAGGCATATAAGGCATTACGAGGAAGCATACAAGGCAGGATGTGGGCCTAACTACCCGGACAAAACAATAATAACCGCTACGTACGGACTCTTGTCACTTGGCGCGTACGTAGCCCCCAAACAGTTTACACATAGCATATACATCACCGATGGGGACAATTACCTCTTACAAGGTTAGAAAGGAGACTCACCTCGTGTCGAATCTACCTCTCGGACCACAATTGCGCCCGAAACTCCGAACTCTACACCCGAGGACTCGCAACTAGCCAAAAGGTGTAAAATTAAATCAATGCATGCACAATGTAAGAAATTATCTTAGTTATTCACTAAAATCGCTATTCTTGAACAATTTCCAAATTCCAACCCCGGTCCCGCATGATCAAATTCCGAAAATTCTCGAAGGGATCACTCACCCATAGCCTAAGGATCATTAAGGTGTGATTTCTACTTGAATTCATGGCCTAGAATGGAAAATCACAAAATCCTCAAGAACCCTAAAATTACTACCTAATCCTATGGTTTTAGATACTTTAGTAGTGAATTTAACTAGGAATTAATGTTTGAAACTAGTAAAACTATGGAATTTACTTACCTCAAGAACAGTGGTGGAAGGTTCCTTGAAGAGCTCTCTAAAAACTTGAGGAGGAAGATGAAAATGGAGGAAATATGCTAAGTCCCGTATTTAATAAAACTGCCCAGGGATTCCTTAACTGCGATCGCGACAAGGGGCATGCGATCGCGAAGGCCAACTAGCCAGAGCTCTGCGATCGCGAAGGCCAACTGGGCAGACTTCTGCGATCGCGGCAGAGGTCCTGCGATCGCGAAGAGTAACTGTGCTCGGCCCTGGCATGGCACTATGCGATCGCGACAATGGGGTTGTGATCGCGAAGGCATGGAGTCCGGCCTTCCGCGATCGTTAAGAGGAAGCTGCGATCGCGAAGAACAATCAGCAGCCCAGCCCAATTCCTTCTCCGTGATCGCGACCCACCTTCTGGGATCGCAGAGAAGGAAACCAGACAGCAAAAAATCTGGTTTTTCCAACTTAGCTCCCGGGGGTCCAAAACTTACCAGAACCCCTCAGAACCCCGTCCAAAAGCACTGGCAAGTCTGTATTCGTGATACGGACTCGCTCGAACTCTCGGAACATGAAAAACAACAACGAAACTCAGAATTCAACCCCAAAACCAAATTGAATCAAAACTTAAGAACTTGAAATTCTAGAATTCACTTCAATGCACCGTACCGGCCTATACTACTCGGAATGATTTCAAATTTTGCAGACAAGTCATGAATGACATGACGGAACTATCCCCGCTCTCAGAATTTCATTCGGACCTCGGGAACATAAAATCACATTCCAAACCAAATTTCAAATTCTATGAGATTTCTCAAAACTTCATTAACTCTAAATTTCCCATTTGGATCCGAAACCCGTCAAATCAAGTCTGTTTACCAAATTTCACAGATAACTTAAATAACACATATTGAACCTATTCCGGGCTCCGAAACCACAATACGGGCCCGGCAGCACAGGTTTCACATCAAGGTTCATTTACATAAGCCTTTATTATTTTCAGAAAAGAATTTCCTTTAAAAATTCATTTCTCGGACTTGGGTCCTCGGAATTCAATTTCGGGCATACGCCCAAGTCCCATATTTTCCTATGGACCTTCCAGGACCGTCAGATCACGGGTCAGGGTCCGTTTACCAAAAATATTGACCAAAGTCAACTTTATTCAATTAATTATCATAAATTCAACTCTTTATCAAGTTTTCAGATAAAGGCTTCCCGGCTACATGCCCCGACTGTGCACACACATCGAGGTAAGATTAACGGAGGCTTTTCGGAGCCTCGGAACACAGTCATAATTAAATTTACATAAGATGGCCCTTTGGGTCATTACAGTCCGTTTGGGTTTTAGGGAAACCCAGTGGACTTTGGACAAGGCTATCTTAAAGGCTATTGTGCGGACAACACGTTAACCTGGCTAAGTTTGATCATGATGCATGCAACAGTATATGGAGTAAGATTTCTATGGGGTTTTAGACTGGTACCCTTGAGCGGACAACTCAAGGGGGAAGGCACGGAACTATCGATTACACCGCTGATCGACTAGTTTTACCGCAAATACGCCTTTCCGAGTTTAAGGGGTAATAATATAGGAAGAGCGCAACCACGCATTGTAAGCGTTTCTATAGTAATTTGTTTGGCACGAGTGGAGTATGAATGTTGAGCATGATATGCAATAAATAAGCATTTAAACAGATAGTCATGTATTTGCACGTTGAGGAAAGCGGTATATACAACAGTTATGATAGAAAGTAAGTACAAAAAGAAAGCAAAGAGACATGTCAGTTTTGTTCATGCGAAATAAATACCTGAAAGAAGTAAATAATTAATGGTATGTAACAAAGGAGAGGAAAGATGCGAGTATTAAACAAATTAAAGGTACAAATTCACGGAACAATTTGTAATGGTAAAAGCCTAGGTATATCCCCAGCAGAGTCGCCATGCTGTCGCGCCCCCTTTTTCCCTTAAGCGGAGATCGGGTTTATGACATTCTGGACAACTCCTTTTAAAGAAAGAGGGTTAAAAGAAGAGTCACCACCTAACGATTTTTAAGGTGCGTTAGGGAACCTAGAGTGATTAACTCATGAGACTTGTTTGCATTACCATAGATTGGGTAAGGGCTTGGAATTATCCTAAGGGGAAGGTATTAGGCACCCCTCAGGATCCACAACTGTGGTTCCCGACCAAATGGTTTTCGTGAATTTGTACAATAAGCAAGTAGCAAGTAATGGCTCAAATAATAGGGGATTTCAAATAAGCATTGGAGTTATTAACTTTTGAAAGAACTAATAAAACATTTGAGAGAAAGACATCCTAGGTTTGACACAATATGGATCACATCAATGCAATACCCGATAGAAACTCCTCGGAGAGGGGCTACATGTGGTATTAGCACACAGGTCATCATATCCATATTCTACCCTTTCCCACCCCGTGAAGGTAATTAAAGTGTGTGTTGTTCACGAACTCTATTGCGTGCTATTACCCGTCCTATCCTATCAGTCCCGGAGGAGGCTAGGACTACTATCCTAAAGGAGGTGCTAGGTTGACCCCTAAGTTTAAAGGACAAAATTTCTAAGCGACAAGCAAAGACAATTAGGACTGCAAATATGGGGAAAACAAATAGGAGCAGATATGAGGCTCAAATATTCCTCCACAAGTTATGCACATAATTAGCACGACTCAAACACAAGTAAGGACTTTCTAACTTCAGGACCTAAGGCATGATGTCTAGGCGAGAATGCAATAACGAGGCAGTTTTATTACTGATTTTAGAGAAGGAATTGTACCAGTTTCTAAATAGTGATTTTAATCTGTTGTTAGTCAAACAGTATGTGTGGAGAGTAGATTTAAGTTTTAACAAGTTTAATACCTAAGTCTTGCCTAGGCGTACCAAAAACTGCTCCAGTTATACTGTTCTAAGTGTCCAGTTTTTAGAAAAATAGTTGTTAAGCAGGGGTAAGTCTGTTTTAATCTTTAGCCAGGCTAAGGGGTGGTGTTAAGCGAATATGAATGCAATCCTAAAAGGGCATGGTATCTAATGCAAACAAGGTGCAGGATGATGCAAGACCTATACATGATGTTCTAAATACATGAGCGTTTCAGTGTCAGAACATGTTTTAGAAGGATCTATTTATTAACACATTTGATTTAAAGCAGAATGCAGCGGTTTCACAAATAACCGATTCTTTGTTAGTTTGCTGAGCCTAATACATAATTTTCTAGGTGTTCGTAGCAATGTATGCAGTGATGCAAAGTATGTTCTAACACATGATTTTGTCATGAATGACATGAACATGCTGAAAACAATATCCTGAGGAACATGATTTCTAATGCAAGATGGATGGTTGTTAATGTTATCATTTATCCTAGAAAAGCAGGATTTCTAAGGTGATGCAATTATGGCAGATAAGAATGTTGAAGCAGTAATATTGTGATAGCCACTCCTATAAACAGGATTTCTACATGTAATGGAATGCTGAGTGCAATAAAGTTGAGCAACATGATATGTATGGCATGCTTACTATGCCTAGACATAGTTATTATTGCACACATAAGGAAAGTAAATCCTATAGGCATGATCTCTACCCGTGCCTACACTAAGTATGCATACCCCACCCATTTCACTATCCAACCCCAGAATCGTTATACAATCAGTTATTACAAACCAGTGTTACACGAATTACATAAATAAAAAAGAAAGTTAAGAAGTTACACTATAGGGATCCTACCAATAGACCCAAGTCTCCAGGTCCTTAATGCCATATGCCATAACCTTTCATAATACGGGCGTGTCATAGTTCCTAAGGACCTCGCAGGATCCCAAGCAGTGCTCACACCCATGTTTCCTAGCCAAGAAGGAGTAAGTGCAGTGTGGGAATGCCAACCTTGTGTGTCAGAGTTCAGAGGGTACTCAAAGGGTCCCCAAAGCAGGGCTCACACAAAGGGGTTGAACTTAAGAAACTAGGAGTAGAGTGAGATGTGCTCATAGTTTAGGAAGTTTAAGTAAAATAGTGTAGAAAAACATTTTAAAAGAGGAAGGACTTTAGTAAAGATCAGCCTTTTCAGAACAAAGGTTCAATTGACGAAAAAGTTTACCAACTTAAAACAAAACAAAGCCAGCAGCAAAAAAGGGCCCAGGGTGGCCCAGCAGTCATAAACAAAGGTGTGAGGTTTGAGTGACAAATACACAGCCTGTGAAGCAAGCAATTTCACACATAGACACATCATCCAAGGGTTCCTAAGGATTCAGGGGAGGTCAGGGATATGACTAAGTGTCAAGTTAGAGCAACATATCAACCAAAACACTGACATTATGATTAAATTTAACACATTGATCATAGGCATGGAGATGCATATAAAGAATAGAGGTTGAGTGCAAAGAGACACATTGATCATTCAAGGTAAAGTGAGAATAGACACGTAAAAGGGAATTCAGAATTCTAATTGCATGTTGGACAGCAGAACCACAAGTGGAAACATATCAGGAATACAAGGAATTGAACTATCAATAGAAACATGTTGGTTTGATGACTGAAGCTTAACTCAGAACATACCAGTATGATGAAGAAAGAAATAATGCAAGCAAAGATAGGAGATGCATAGTAGTCAACCTTGGCTTACAACTGGCTCACTTAAAGAAATAGCAAATAGCACAGAAGAGAGGGTGAAGAGAGTATAGAATCCTTTTCTTTTTGTAAAAGAGAGTGCACAGATCAGTTTTTGTATCTATGTCTGTGTGTGTGTGATGAATGAGTAGAGTGTATATATAGTTCTTAAAACGAGTACAGAGTACCATAATTATAGAAATAGTACCAATTAAAATTAATCAGAGGTCTGGACTCCCTTCAATCAAGGAGTCATGATTCAAACGAGTGTAAATTGTATCAAGATAAGGAAAGAATCATTTAGAAAGCTGTTTATACCATAATAGGATTAGTAAAGAATGTGGCATGTAATAAGGTCAAGTACATAGTATCTCAAGCAAGGAAAATATATATTGAGTGCATTTATATGGTAAAAAGCATAAGTCAATTCTGAAAATTAGTCAAAGAATCACGGATGGGACTAAAATTACAAGGAGTCATTCTTAACTAAGGAAAGTATCTCATATGATTGGAATACCACACAGGAAAATAATCTCAGTATACAGAATACACAAATTGTCTAGGTTCAGAAAATCCTAGTTAAAATCGATTAAACAGTAGAATTAATCAAATAAGGCAAGTGAATAACTCATGGGTCAAAATCAGTAGTGTATCACCTTAAGGGATTGTGAAGGATACTAATCTGAGGGAATCAAGGATTCAAATAAGGCCAGTATCAGCTAAGGAAAAATAACACGAATTAAATAGACAATGTTCAAGAACTCTGAAACCCTAGCAATCTCAGTAGAGTAAAATCATATAAGCTAAGGATTCATGTGTATTATAGGGTAAACATGGAGGCATGTAGAGAGAGTAAGAAAGTCATAAACATATACGAACATCACAGGGTAAAAACTTCAGAGAATCATAAAGCACATATGCAAACATGTATTCAGAGACCCAAGGTGAAAGATTAGGGTTTTCACAACTCAGATAAAGAGAGAGACTTCAATAAAACATTAAACACAATGGAAATCTTAAGAGAGTACTAGAAAATCGTATGAAAACCATTCAAAAGAAAGGGTTATGAAACCCTAGTTTGAAGATGAAAGATCGTTTAAAATAAGAAGGTTCTTCAAAGAAAAACATGTAAAAAGCTTCATGATATACATAGATCTAAGGCAGATCTAGAAGAAATCGAAAAGATATCAGGAGATAGGGTTTCATGGAACCCAGAGAAACAAGAAAAACCTAAAAGATGTCGTCGGCGTTAGCCAGGAAAGTAGTAGCTCTTACTCGGACGGCCAGAGGTGGTCGGAAAGTGGCATGAGGGACCATGAGAGGTGAGTGAACCGCTCCAGGTTCGCCTGAGGACGTTAGGGTGTCATTAGACCAGTGTAGGGGGAACAAGTAACCAGGAGATGATGGGAGGCCATAGTTTCCGGCAAGGGAACCAGCCGAAGAAGATGAACAAGCTTCATTGAAAGAGGGAAGCAAGGGAAGGTTCTAGAGAGAACCAGAGAGGAATAGAGAGAAATTGAGAGACGGGAAATGAGAGGTCGGACGGGAGGGAGGGGGGGTAATTGGGGTTTAATTTAGGTAACAAATATCTGGGCCGTTGATCTAATTTGATCAACGGCTCAGATTGGTTTGGGGTTTGGCCGGGTATTTAATTATTTTGGGCTGGGTATTCAATTGGGTTAATTAATCAGGTGGGTTGGGGCTGAAATTAGGCTAGGATTTAAATAAATGTGGCTAAACGTTAAATACCCCTTAAAATAGATAAATAATTAATAAAATAGCTAATTTGTGAAAGAATTTAATCCTGACAGGACTAGAATGGTATATTGAGCTAAGAAAAAATTATTTGAAATTATTTGTAATGTGATTTATGAATAATTATTGAATATAAAACACTAAATAAAAAAATAAAAAAATAAAAAAATTGGTAAAATTATGGGAAAATGCCAATTATTATTAAAAGTGATTTTGAGGTATATATGCAAGTTTGAAAATAATTTGAGGAAAAATTGGGTATCAACAGAGCAAGGGCAGCAGGATAAGAGGGCTAGATTCTCAGGAGATTTCACAGGTGCCCCAGCAAGGGGCAGAGGTCAGTTTGGTAGTGGTCAGCCCAGCAGGCCTTACTATTCAGCACCTCTACCACCTCCCCGAGGTGTTCCAGCGAGGGCTTATTTCAGCGCCATGCCAGAGCGTTCCTACCGCCCTCCAGCCATTCAGAGTTCACCCAGTGGTTATTCCAGTCATCCGAGATCCTCCAGTCCTTACTTCAGTGCTATGCCAGAGGGTTCACATCGCTCTCCAGCCATTCAGGGTTCTTCATCGGGAAGCATGCTATGATACCTAGAGGTTGCTATGAGTGTGGGGATCTAGGTCATATGCAGAGGCATTGTCCCAAGCTTCGGGGTAAAGCGGTGCAGCAGGGTTATCAGCCTATGGGTCCAGCACCAGCAGCCCGGCCACCTAGAGGTGGAGGACAGGTCGGCAGGGGTCGTCCTAGAGGTGGAGGCCAGTCAGGGAGAGGTCAGTTAGCTCCTATTCACCCTGGCAGAGCTTAGTCTTCCGGTGCTCCAGCTAGATTCTATGTTATTCCGGCCAGATCAGATGCAGTGGCCTCAGACGCCGTGATCACAAGTATTATTTCAGTATATGGTAGAGAGGCCTCAGTGTTATTTTATCTAGGATCCACCTATTCATATGTTTCAGCCTTGTTTGCTCATTTTCTAGATGTTCCTCGTGAGTCCTTGGGTTCTCCTATATATGTGTCCACTCTTGTGGGCAATTTTATAGTGGTAGACCGGGTTTACCGGTCCTGTGTGGTTACATTCTGTTGATTTGAGACCAGAGCGGACCTTTTATTGTTCGATATGGTTGATTTCGAGGTTATTTTAGGCATGGATTGGCTATCTCCTTATCATGTCGTGCTAGATTGCCATGCCAAGATAATTATTTTAGCCATGCCTGAGTCGCCTAGGCTGGAGTGGAGGGGTTCTCCGTTAGTGCAGCCAGCCGGGTTATTTCCTTCCTGAGGGCTCAACACATGGTCGACAAGGGTTATCTGGCCTATCTTGCGTATGTGTGGTACACCACCGCCGAGTCTCCGATGATTGATTCAGTGTCCGTGGTTCGAGAGTTTGCTGATGTATTTCCTTCAGACCTTCCGGGCATGCCTCTGGATCGTGATATTGATTTCTGCATTGATGTAGCTCCAGGCACTCAGCCTATATCTATTCCTCTGTACCGTATGGCTCCGAAAGAGTTGAAAGAGTTGAAGGAACAACTTGAAGAGTTATTAGCTAAAGGGTTTATCAAATCGAGTGTATCGCCTTAGGGTGCTCCAGTTCTATTTGTGCAGAAGAAGGATGGGTCTATGCGGATGTGTATTGATTACCGCAAGTTGAACAAGGTCACCATTAAGAACAAGTATCTTTTTACGCGCATCAATGATTTGTTTGACCAGTTGCAGGGTGCTAGGGTGTTTTCTAAGATTGATGTGAGGTCGGGATATCATCAGTTGAAGATTCGGGCTTCAGATGTTTCGAAGACAGCTTTTCGTACGAGATATGGCCATTATGAGTTCCTGGTGATGTCTTTTGGCTTGACTAATGCTCCAGCAGTATTCATGGACTTTATGAATAGGGTGTTCAGACCGTATATTGATTCCTTTGTCATCGTCTTCATTGATGACATCTTGATTTACTCACGTAGCCTGGGGGAGCACGAGCAGTATTTGAGAGTCGTGCTCCAGAATTTGGGGGAACAGAAGCTATATGCTAAGTTCTCCAAGTGTGAGTTCTGGTTGGATTCCGTGGCATTCTTGGGGCATGTGGTATACGGAGAGGGTATCAAGGTTGAACCTTAGAAGATTGAGGCAGTTCAGAGTTGGTCGCGTCCTACTTCAGCTATAGAGATCAGGAGTATCTTGGGTCTAGCAGGCTATTATCGCCGATTTGTGGAGGGGTTCTCTTCTATTACAGCTCCATTGACTAGATTGACTCAGAAGAATGCCCCGTTCCGGTAGTCCGGCGAGTGTGAGGCGAGCTTTCAGAAGCTCAAGGCAGCATTGACTTCAGCACCAGTTCTAGTATCGCCGTCCAGTTTTAGGATGTATACAGTATATTGCGACGCTTCACGCGTTGGCTTGAGGTGTGTATTGATGCAGGAAAGAAGAGTTATTGCTTATGCTTTGCGCCAGCTGAAGGTTCATGAGAAGAATTACCCTGTGCACGATTTAGAGTTGGTAGTGATTGTTCACGCTCTTAAGATTTGGAGGCATTACTTGTATGGGGTGTCCTGTGAGGTTTATACAGACCACTACAGCTTGCAGCACTTGTTCAAGCAGAGGGATCTTAATTTGAGGTAGCGCAAATGGCTTGAGTTGTTGAAGGATTATGATATCACCATTCTTTATCATCCGGGCAAGGCAAACGTGGTAGCCGATGCTTTGAGTAGGAAGGCGGAGAGTATGGGTAGTTTGGCTTATATTACAGTAGAGGAGAGACCTCTAGCCTTGGACATTCAGTCCTTAGCTAATTGCCTGGTGAGATTGGACCTTTCAGAGCCTCGTCAAGTTTTAGCACATGTGGTTGCTCAGTCTTCGTTATTGGGAGAGATTAAAGCTCGGCAGTTTGATGATCCATGCTTAGCAGAGCTTAGGGAGACAGTGGTTCAGGGTGGCGCCAAGGAGGTTACTATTGGCGAGGATGGTGTTCTGAGACTTCGGGGCTGTATATGTGTTCCTAACGTCGATGGCCTTAGAGGAAGGATTCTAGAGGAGGCACACAGTTCTCGGTATTCTGTTCATCCTGGTGCTACGAAGATGTATCGTGATTTGAAGCAGCATTTTTGGTGGAGGCGGATGAAGAGGGACATTGTGGAGTATGTGGCTAGGTGTCTTGATTTCCAGCGGGTTAGGTATGAGCACCAGAGGCCAGGAGGCCTACTTCAGCAGATGCCTATTCCTGAGTGGAAGTGGAAGCGTATTACTATGGACTTCATGGTTGGGCTGCCTCGGACTTTGCGGAAGGTTGACGCGGTTTGGGTCATTGTGTATAGGTTGACCAAATCGGCGCATTTCATTCCAGTGGCTACTACATATACTTCTGAGAGGTTGGCCCAGATCTACATTCGGGAGATAGCCCGGTTGCACGGTGTGTCGGTGTCCATTATATCAGATCGAGGTCCTCAAGTCACCTCGCACTTTTGGACAGCATTGCACAGTGGGTTAGGCACCCAGATAGACCTCAGAACAGCATTTCACCCACAGGCTGATGGCCAGTCGGAGCGTACAGTTCAGATATTGGAGGACATGCTCAGGGCATGTGTGATTGACTTTGGAGGTCAGTGGGACCATTTCTTTCCTTTGGCCGAGTTTTCTTACAATAATAGTTATGAGTCCAGCATCGAGATGGCTCCATTTGAGGCTTTGTATGGTCGTCGTTCCCCTATCGGGTGGTTTGAGCCTGGCGAGGCTAAGTTATATGGCACCGACCTGGTGAGAGATGCTATGGAGAAAGTGAAGTTGATTCAGGAGAGGCTCCGCACAGCACAGTCCAGACAGAAGAGTTACTCGGATCAGAAGGCGCGTGACGTATCATTTATGGAGGGGGATAAGGTTCTGTTGAAGGTTTTGTCGATGAAGGGTATTATGAGGTTCGGGAATAAGGGCAAGTTGAGCCCACGGTTTATAGGTCCTTTCAAGGTGTTGAGACGAGTTGGGGAGGTTGCTTATGAGCTAGCCTTACCTCCCAGTTTATCAGAAGTTCATCCGGTCTTTCATGTATCCATGCTCCGAAGGTACCACACCGACCTCTCTCATGTGGTTGATTTCAGCACCATTCAGTTGGATGAGAGGTCGGGCTACGAGGAGGAGCCATTTGCTATTATTGATAGACAGGATCGCAAGTTGAGATCCAAGAGAGTTTCTACTGTAAAGGTCCAGTGGATGGGCCAACCAGTCGAGGAGGCGACTTAGTATTTAGAGGAGTACATGTGGAGCAGATATCCGCACTTATTCAGCACTTCAGGTATGATTCTAGACCCGTTCGAGGACGAACGTTTGTTTAAGAAGTGGAGAATGTAACGACCCGACCGGTTGTTTTGCGTTATCGGACCTTGTTCCCATAAATGAGGCTTCCCATAGCGGCTTATTATGATTTATGACTTCCGGCGGCGGGTGGTCCGGGATTCGGAAGTGTTTAGAATGGTATAGGAACACTTAGTTCCTTAAGGTCGGCATGTTTGGCCAAGTTTGACTTCAGTCAATATTTTGAGTAAACGACCTCGGAATCAAGTTTCGACGATTCCGGTAGCTTCGTATGATGATTTCGGACTTGGGCGTGTGTTCGGAATGGGCTTTGGATGACCCGGGAGCGTTTCGGTGCCCAATATCGAAATAAGAGTTTCCTTAAGTTTGAAATTTGTTTTGGAACATGTTTTTGTGTTATCAAGGTCCGAATAGAATTCCAAGACCGGGAATAGTTCCGTTATGTCATTTATGACTTGCTTGCAAAATTTGGTGTCATTACGAGTAGTATAGGTCGGTTCGGCGCATTGAAAGCAAATTCTAGAACTTTAAGTTCAAAGTTTGATTCAATTTGGTTTTGGGGTCGAATTCTTAGTTTCGTTGTTGTTTTTCACGTTCAGGAAATTTGAGCGAGTCCGCATCGTGAAAATAGACCTGCTAGTGCCTTTGGACGGGGTCCCGGGGGGCTCGGGTGAGTTTCGTACCCCTCGGAGCTAAGTGCTAAAAAACCAAAAATATTCACTGTCTTGTTTCCTTCTTCGCGTTCGCGAAGAAGGAGTTGGGATGGGCTGTTGATGCTCTATGCGTTCGCGAAGCCCAACCTGCGTTCGCGATGGGTTGGACCCCTGACCTTCGCGTTCGCATCCGGGTCTCCGCGTTCGCACAGGTATAGGACGGGACCAAGCCCGTTTCTTCTTCGCGTCCGCAGGAAGCCCACCGCATTCGCGTAGATCTAGCCCGGCTAGTCTTCGCGATCGCGGGCCCCCTTTCGCATTCGCATAGAAGGGCCTTCAGGGGCTTGGGCCATTGGCATTCGCGAATGCGTTGCCCCTGTCGCGTTCGCGATGAAGGGGCAGTTGGGCAGTGACATTTAATAACGGGATTAATTCATTTTTCCTCACATTCTTCTTCTTCCTTGGGGTGATTTTGAGCATTCAAGAGGGGCAAACAACCTAGTTATTGGAGGTAAGTAATTTCGACCATAAACTTAGTTTAATACTTAGATTCTTAGGTAGATTAACTCATTAATTAGTGAAAATTCAAGAGTTAGAGTAAAAACCTAGGTTTTATGAAAATTGGGAAAATTACCAAGAAATTTGCCATGGAATGACACAAAAACTATATATTAATGATCGTTAGGTTATGGGTAATTGATTCCTTCAAAAATTTCCGGAATCCGAGCATGTGGGCTCGGGGGTGTATTTTAGGATTTTTCAAAGTGAGGTGAAATAACTAAGTAAATAGGAGAATTCCATACTTTGAGTATAAATTGATATATTTGTATAACATTTGATTAGTTTCGATTCCTTGGGTGACGAGTTCGGAGTTTCGGGCGCATTCTTGACCCGGGGAGTAGGTTCGACATGAGGTGAGTCTCCTTTCTAACCTTGTAAGAGGGAATTGTCCCCACAGGTAATCTAAATGCCATGTGTTGATGTTTGTGGGGGCTACGTACGTACAAAGTGACGAGAGTCTGTACGTAGCAGCTATTATTGTTATGTCCGAGTAGTTAGGCCCACATCATGCCTTATATTCTTCGTTGTAATGAATTATATGTTATGAACTCATGAATTATGTAGTATTGTTTTCCTGAGATTTATGGAATTGGATAAATGGAAGGAATTGTTTATGGAAAGTAAATTTTAAGGATTTGTTTTGTGTGTGCATGTGACCGCTTCGCAATTTACATTCCGCGAGCGGAGTGTGATTTCCCCCACTTTCATGGGTGCGGGCCATACGCCACGGCGGATTGAAAGATGCACTTATGGTTTGGGTCGTTCGACCCTCGGCAGTGCACATACATGATTACTTTTATGGCTCAGGCCGGTTGTCCTTATTCCGTATGCGCATGATAAATTGTTACTGATTTCGTGGATATTGATTTGACAGATATTTGGGGGGAAATGAAGTAGAAATTGTTTATTTACTTCCAGCATTTACGTGGATTTTTGTGCCTTATATAATTGTTGCTTCACTACCTTTACCTGCCTACTGCTTTCATCATATTCTGTTATATTATATGGTTGGACCTTAGTGAGTGTCAAGTCGACCTCTCGTCACTATTTCTTCGAGATTAGACGGGATACTCACTGGGTACATATTTATTTATGTACTCATGCTATGCTTCTGTACTTAATTGTACATGTTCTGAGGCTGGTGCATCTGGTTATCAGACCAGAGCTAGATTCTGACTATAGTGGACCTGACTTCACGGTGAGCTGCTTCTCTTGACGATCCTCGGCAGCACCATGGAGTTTCTTTTGCTTATTTCCTGTCTATTTCTTTCAGACAGTGGGACTGTATTTTATATCTTTTGTACATTCTGTTAGTATGCCCGTAGGACTTGTGACACTAGTTCCTGGCACACACGTGGTATTTATCATGGATTACGGGACTGTATATTTATATTGGCTCATGCCTAATTATGAATGCTTTTGGCTACAAACTGGTTAATTACCCTTTTCGGCTAATGTTTTTTTTTAGCTTTAAAACTTGGTATATGTTGAGATGTTTAATCAATAAGAAGGAAACCTTAGTAAATTGAGTGTTGGCTTACCTGAACCCGCTGTTGGGTGCCATCACGACCTGAGTTAGGATTTTGGGTCGTGACACGACTGATGTAATTGAGGTGTCCCAAGAAACGCATCATATCCTTCTTGTTCTTTGGTGGTGGTAGTTCCTGGATAGCTTTAACCTTTGACGGGTCTAACTCTATTCCTCGGCCACTGGTGATGATTCCCAACAATTTTCCGGCAGGAACCCCGAATGCACACTTAGCTTTAGGTTGTACTTTCGCACTCGGTAAAAGAACTTCCCAAATCTGCTATGTGATATGTGGCCTTCTTGGATTTGATGATGACGTCGTCAACATACACCTCTATTTCCTTATGTATCATATCATGGAAAATGGTTTTCATGGCCCTCATGTAGGTGGCCCCAGCATTCTTCAGACCGAATGACATCATTTTGTAGAAATACATCCCCCATGGTGTAGTGAAGGCCGTTTTCTCTACGTCTTCTTCATCCATCCAGATCTGATGATAACCCGCGAAGCAATCCTCAGAGGATTAGAGTTCATGCTTGGCGCAGTTGTCAATCAGAATGTGTATATTTGGTAGTGGGAAAGCATCCTTGGGACTTGTTGTGTTTAGATCCCGATAGTCGACACATACCCTGACTTTTCCATCTTTCTTTGGAACCGGTACAATGTTGGCTAATCAGGTTGGGTATTCAACTACCCTGAGGACTTTGGCTTTGATCTGTTTGGTGACTTTTTCCTTGATTTTCAGATTCATGTCTGGCTTGAACTTTTTGGGTTTCTGCTTCACTGGCGGACACATTGGATTTGTAGGTAGCTTGTGAGCCACTATGGATGTGCTCAAACATGTCATATCATTGTATCACCATGCAATAATATCCTCATATTCTTTTAGGAAACGAGTGTATTCTTCCCTTTTTGATGGTGACAAGTGGATGCTTATGAGAGTTACTTTGATGGTTTCGTAATCTCCCAAATTGACTATCTCGATTTCGTCCAGGTTAGACTTAGGCTTGTTCTCAAACTTCTCTGACAATTTCCTCGGGTATCAATCCTCTTCTTCCATTTCTTCCGAATCACTGTCTTTGTGTTGCGTGTCTCATTACATGTCACAGTCGTTGGTTCAAACAAAGCGATTTTCAATAATTCAAACAAAGTGTCAAACAAAGCGATTTTCAATAACTCAAACAATGTTTTTTTTCAAAATAAGATACTGAAAATATTATTTTAAACAAAATGCTCAAGAAGAATTGTTTTCAAAATAAATGATGCTAACATCCTTGCTACCACGGGACTCGTCGGGCCCTTGATAGTGTAGCGGTCCAGTTCTCGAGAAATGCTCCCTTCTTCACTGTCTGAATGGTAAGGCCTTCTTCCTCCTCCCCCTCAACTATCACACAGCAACCCATATCATCATCTTCTACAAACAAATTCCTCAGCGCAACCAAAACTTCTTCTTCTTCGGATCCCTATATTATATCGGCCTGATGAAAGGATTGGCTCAAATGCGGTACTGGTTGCTTAAGAGGGTAATAAAGACTACGGTGGCGACCAAGCATTGTATTCCTGCCAACAGATATCCCAGTCCAAATTTTTTACCATGACGTTTCAGCTGTATCGGCTTGGTGATACCTTGGAGATTCTTACCGAGCCTTTTTACCAGGTTCATACCCTTCCCACACCAGTATGCTCTCTATTTTGCTACTCCACCATTTATTATTTTCGATCGCATTAACGCGCTCAATGCGATAGTAAGTTTCTCCACCCAGCTTCCTTCTGCTCTCCACTACCGGAACAGTTTGATTGGTGTAAATGGGATTGCTCCCATCTCTATGGATGATCATTTCCTGATGGTTCCATTCAAACTTCACATCCTGGTGCAAAGTAGATGCAACATCCCCAGCGGCAAGTATCCAAGGTCGTCCCAACAACATATTGTAGGAAGCGGATATATCTAGCACCTAGAACTCGACATCGAGCCAAGTGGGACCCATCTGCGAGCATAAGTTGGTTTTTCCAATTGTGGCTCTTTGTGACCCGTCAAACTCTTTTACATTTATAGATCCTGCTCGTATTTCATGTAGACCCTTGCCCAACCTCTTCAGAAATGTTAGCGGACAAATGTTGAGGTTGGACCCTTCGTCTATCAAAACCCTGCGATGAACTTATCTTCACATTGCACTATGATATGCAGTGCCATGTTATGGCTCAATCCTTCAGGTGGCAACTCGTCTTAATGAAAGGTGATCTTATGGCTCTCCAGCACTTGTCCCACCATGTTGGACATTTCTCCGCTGGTAATGTTGTTGGGTACATATGCTTCGTTCAACACCTTCATCAGAGCATTCCTATGTGCCTCAGAATTTTGCAGCAGCGATAGGATGGATATATGGGCGGGAATTTTGTTCAGGTGATCAACAACAGAGTACTCTCTTGCCTGTACTTTCCTCCAGAGATCATCCGGACCAGTTTCAATGACGGTTTCTTGGTGGAAGCTTCCATACTTATCCCTTCCAAATTTTTAGGTATGTAGATCTTTCCAGTTCTGGTAATTCCTTGTGCAGCACCGGACTCTTCCATCTTTGATTTCCCTTTTCTCCTAGCTTCGGAAACATAATCCCAAGGTATGACATTGGACTTGAAGGGTGGTGTGGATTCCACTGTCACAATGAAAGGTGTGGTTGTTTCTACCTCAAATGGAGTAGGTGTAGCTGCAGGTGGTGTCACTTCTATTTCAAATGGAACTGATGCAACTACCTCAACTTCGACTGGCGATTGTACCTGTACCACAATGGGAGTGAGTGTGACTGCAGGTTTCTTATCGTCACCCTCTCGAATAAGCCCGATTGATCCCTCAGGATCCTACTCTTCATCGGTTTCTATCACATTTACTCCTTCACTCCTATGATTTGGGAGGGGGTTGTTGCGGACATTGGGTGTGGCTTCCTTTGCCTGTATGACCTTGGTATCAATCAGCGTATGGATCTTGTCTTTCAAGGTGCAGCATTCATCAATAGTATGTCCCTTCATGCCGGAATGGTATGCACATGTCTTGTTTGGGTTAATCCATTAGGATGAGTTTTCCATAGCCACGACGGGAATAGGGGTGACATATCCGGCAGCCTTTAATATTTCATACAACTGGTCGATGGTTTCAGCAATTGGTGTATTGTCTGGGTGGTTTGCGATTGAAATTGGGCCTGGGTTTTTGATGATTTGGACGAGCTGGAGGTGAATGATAGTAGGTTGGTTGGGTGTTATATGTGTGGTAGGTGGTAGCAGGTTGAGGATACCTGGGAGGTGAAGGTTGGTATGTGGGTGTAGGTGTCTGGTATGTGAGTGGATATCTTGGACCCTGGGCTACCATTACTTCCCCTATCTCTTTCTTCTTTGATATGCCTCCTGATTGTAATGTTTTGTTCGTGGCCTGCAATGCTTCAAAATTTGTTACCATTCTGCTCTTAATACCTTCTTCAATCCTTTATCTGATCTTGATGATGTCGGAGAACTTGTGATTCTCAATGACCATCAACCTCTCATAATATTGTGGATCCTGAGATCTGACAAAGAACTTGTTCATCTGCTATTCTTCTAATGTCAGCCTGACATTTGCTGCTTCTGACCTCCACCGAGTAGCATACTCGCGAAAAGTCTCTGTTGGCCTCTTCTTAAGGTTCTGTATGTAGAAGACATCCAGTGCATTTTCTGTGTTGAATCTGAATCTATCTATGAAGTATGATGCCATGCTTACCCAATTATCCTACTTCTTGGGATTTTGACTTATGTACCAAGATACGGAGTCTCCAGTGAGGCTCCTCATGAACAACTTCATGCAGATCATTTCATCCTTTCCAACCCCTACGATCTTGTCATAGTATGTTCTCAAATGTACCTTTGGGTCACCCGTTCCGTCAAACATTTCGAACTTCGGAGGTTTGTAACCCTCCGGCAGTTCCACGTCTAGTTGAATGCACAAGTCCTCATAGTTCAAACCTTCAATTCTTTTTCCTCCTTCAACACCCTGGACTCGACTTGTGAGCTTCTTGAGCTCCTCTGCCATGTTCTTAATGAGCAGGTTCTTCTTGGCGGATTCTGGGGTATATGAAGTTGGTTGAGTGGAGTGATGTAGGGTTTCTACGTATATGGGATTATTTTGGTGAATGTCGGGGGTTTGAGTGTAGTGGTGATCATTGGTTGAATTTTGAGGATCTGGGATAGGCTGTGGGGTATTCTGAGGAGTGTGATAAGTGGTTTGCGGATATTGGGTCGGGAGATGTTGGCGTTGAAGGGGTTTTGGTAAAGGATTAGGATTTTGAGGAGGTGTTGCGTATTGCTGGGGTGCGGGAGGATTTTACAAGCGTTGGATTGGTGTTTTTTTACGAGGTACTGGTATTGGGTGTTTGGTTGGTTGATGTCTGGGACATTTAGGGTGAGGGAGAGGTTTGCCAAGTTGCGGACCTTCTCAAGCTCACCTTGCAATTCAAGTATTTTCTGTTCTAACCGTAGGACCAAATCATTTGGTGTCGGAGTACTCCGACCATCTGAAGTTTCCACATTCTCAGCATGTGTAGCGTTGTCTTTCCTGACACCACTCATATCATCCATCTTAGCTTTTCCTTTGCTTTTCAGATTACTTGGAGGAGGAGGAGGTGGAGGGCCTCTGGATCGGGTGTGATATGCTGATGATGCCAGTATGTGTGAACCAACCTTGGGGAATGGTAATAATCAAAAACAAAGAAAAACCAAAAGGTAACCAAGTCACTAAGAATTCTAGAAAATGTATTTGCAGTATTTAAACACATATTGCGGAAATGTAGATTCGCATCCTAATTTGGGAGCTTCGTTGTGCCCGAGGTAAGCCTAGCGACAAGCAGATTTGGAGAAATGTAATGCCAATAATTGCCTCATTTCATTAACGTAATAAATAAGACGAATCTAAAACAATAATAAATAAGTCACCAATGGAATTTGTCTTAATACATTTGAAAGATGATTTTAAAACAAATAACCTATATTGGGATGGTTCTAGACCCAGCCTCTGTTGCTCAAAAATGTAAAAGTCTGTGCGACTAGCAAAAACAATTAGTACTTTCAGATAAAATGCAAATATGGGATTATATTTACCTCCACACATAAACAAACAAAGGCACGCAATTGATTCAACAAACTTATTAACCTTAAAATCCTATAGACAAGATATCCATGTGAGAAAACAGAGTGCAGAGGCAGTTTTATTAAGGCGAGTGTTAAGACCTGTTGTTTGCCTACTAATTTTATTCAGTATAGTCTGAGCACTTCTGGCAGTAATACATCATAATTATAAATCCAGAATTATTATTAAGTCCTACAGGTATATTGCGTAAGTGATTGACAATGGCGATTGAATTCAGAACCAAATAATAGAATCCTTTAGGCATGATTTCTACGAGTTTGATGGTTATATACCTTTAGACATGATTTCTAGGCGTATCACTGACTTTAACTTTATAGAGACATGTTTTATAGCCTTGTGTTTCCTTTTAACCCTATAGGCATGCTTTCTAATTACAGTACTGATTTAAGTTCTATAGACATGATTTCTAGGTTTGAAACTGGTTTTATTCCTATAGGCATAATATCTAATTATTGTACTGACTTAAGTCCTATAAGCATGATATCTAGTGCACAGTAATACAAGCAGAAATTGTACATAATTGCCAGAAAACAAATGGAACCAACATTGAGGTCCTATAGGTAGGATTTCTAATGCATGTTTATTCAACAAGTTAATGCGTCCTATAGGCAGGATTTCTAATATGCAATGTTAATCCTATAGGCATGATTTCTAATATTTAATTTGAATCCTACAGGCAAGGTTTGAAATATGCAATTTTAATCCTTGGGATGTGTTTGGGATTTAATTTAATAGACTGGATTGTTTATCTGCCGTATCTATTTAACGAATTTTATTCCCTTCTTATGTAATAAAGTGAAAGGTAATGATTTAAAAAATGTTAAGATAAGAATATAATTCACTAATTAATGATTGGCTTTCCTGACAAGTGGTGTCCGGTGCCATCACGACCTTAATGGAAAGTGGGTCGTGACAAGAAAGATGGCCAAGTCTAGGTAATTCATCTAACAAGGAATTGGGGTAAACTCAAGAGATTGATAGCCCCAATAAAAGGGTGAATGCTAGAGATAGCCACACCCGATTTGAGCCAATTCATGTGAATCAATGAAAACACCCAATTGTGCTTGAGAAGTCCAATGCAGTATGTGATTATTTCGCCTATGTTTCTCTGTTGATTTTAAGGTTTACCTAAAAACTAGGATTGGAGACTTTTACTCTTTCCTTTCTCGTATGGTACTGATATTTTCCTTATTCTGTCCAATCTACCATGTTTCCATTATTTCTTTACCTTATTTGCCTTGAGACCGTTTGTTAATTGGTACTTTCCTTATTTTTAAATGTTACCTGCCTGATTACACGTTGTTATGCCCTGATTAATTGACTGAACTATGACTTCAATTGATGTTATGATTGATTTCTTTCTTTACTTATATGTGTTTGATTACTTCCCTTATTTTTCTGCCTAATAGAATACTATTTCAACCCTTTCCCCTCTTCCCTTTAGGACATACTCGAACTCTAATACTCTCACTAAAACTTAGCTCTTATACTCTGATTCCGTGCTTATTGTTTCTAGTCTTGGCCGACTGAAAGCCAAGGCCAAGTGATTCTGGAACTTAATTGTTGTGGTATATTTACTTGCTTTCCTGCTTAACTGGTAAGCCCTAATACCTTGTTGTTTCATTCTCCATGTTTTTCATAATATGTGTTACTCGACCAGCATGTTTGAATTCTGAGTATGATTCTGCCTTTATGCTTCTATGACTTTGTCTCACCCTATAGTTAATACTGTTAATTTAAGATTAGTTATCCTGAATAATATGAATCCTCTTATAAGCTAGCTTAATGTTTAACTTGTCTCATGCACTGTTGGCTAATCATGGACCTGTTTTGAACTTTGCATTCCTTAGGGTACTACCAACATGAAATTAGTTAACTTATCCTAACTTTGCAAATCTGTATTGCTATTTAATTCATGTGTCCTGCCAACTTGTTCAAACCTAACTGTTTGCCTTAACACTTCTTCTAAATGCTTCTGTGATTAAACAATGGTTGTCCTAAATGTCAGCATTCTCACTTAGTATAATTAGGTCTCTTTTCTGAATTAACTTATTTGAAACTATGTACTTTACAAACCTTGCTTGTCTTGTTGAAGGCAATTCTGTGTTTTGAACTTTGTTTCTTGTGAAATCAGCACTGTTTTAAAATCTGTCCCTACTTCCTTTTGCTGACACTCTTCTAAAACTTCCACTCTTAGTCCCTTAGGTTCTATCCTCGACCATCTCAGTGTGAGCAATGCTCAGGGTCCTATGAGACTCCTGTGAACTCTGACACAGTGGGAATTGGTTCCAAATCTCTTTGAATCATTTTCTGGATATGTGGTTTCGTGTGAGCATTGCCTTGGGTCCTTGAGGCCCTTGGGAACTTTGACATATTAGTAACTTGGTTCTATGTGTATCTTATTACTATGTAATTCATTCATCACTTTGATCCGTAATAATTTGTAACGAACAGATTCTGGGAATATAGTAAATTGGGAAGGGTGTTTATTTTCTTTGGGCAATTCGGGTAGAAATCCTGCCAATAGGGTTTCATTTATTCTGGTAATCCTGTTTTTTACATCATCTTTGTTAAAAGCGTATGAGTGTTGTACATTGCTTGCATGTTAGAAATCTTGCCTGTAGAACCCGATGACACAAGTGAGCGAACTTCTAAGAATTTATACAGATACTACAATGCCTGTCCGAAATACAAGTTGGACAAGGAATTTAAAATGAAAATACAATACATAGAGGAAGACTCTGCTAGCTGCGGGTCATCTCCAGGTGATGCAGCTCGTCTAAGTCTCCAAGTCAGCCATATAGCTGTGAAAGTACCTGTGCAATAAAAATGCACAGCAAGTGTAGCATGAGTACGAAAATAACGTGTACTCAGTAAGTATCCCGCCTAACCTCAGATAGGTAGTGACGAGAGGTGGAGTTTGACACTTGCTAGGGGTAATTTGGTATGATCAAGTGAGACACTAAGCATGAATATCATAGGCAATTTAATAAAATCAGGAATAAAAATATAAACTTCTTTCACATCTGACACTTTAAATCTCGTCATTTCGGTTAACAATTCAAGATTCACAGGCCAATAAGAAGGAAATGGTTACAGAAAGTACGCAGTGAATATCATGCGCAAGAAATGCCGGGGGTCGAATGACACGGACCAATAATAAACTACCGAAGGGTCGAACGACTCGAACCATAGATGCATCTATTTCCCCCGCTCGCGAATCGATCATGCGACACGGTCATATATAAATAATAGAGTTATCCTGCTCGCGAATCATCCATGCGACTCAGGTGCTCATATATATACATATTCACATCATTAATCTGCATTCTTATCAGGAAACCAGTTTCTCAAGGAAATGATAAAATTCTCTTTAAGTGATCATGAAGATAGTAATTAAATCATTTCTGAAAATTCATTTTCCAAGCTTAATAATGTTTAAATATTATAACTTTGTCAGGAACACAATTATCCACGAAAGAATCAATTTTCTTTCTAAATGATTAAGAGAAGTAAACTCTAACCTTCTTAGGTAGTCAATTACTAATTCTCTAGTATTAACAGTCTAGTATTATTGGCAAAATCACAAGTACAACATGTAAGGCATGCTAGTGGGTCCTAGACTACCCGGACACAAGAATAATAGTAGCTACGCACAGACTCATGTCACCTCGTACGTACGTAGCCCCCGCAAATGGTAGCACATAATTAATTAGTTCACCTATGGGGACAATTCCCCCTCACAAAGTTAGAAAGGAGACTTACCTCGCTCCGAAATTCCATAATCGGCTCCCAAGCCCTTCCGACGGCTCCAATTGATGCACAACGTCCCAAAACTAGTCAAATAACGGCAAACCAATAAAAATTCACTCTAATACTTGTAACAATTCAAATTATATAAATTTTCGACTCCGCTGAAAGAATTGACCAAAATGCCCTCGGGCCCACGTGCCGAGATTCCGAAATTTTTCGAAGATAAACTCTACCCATAGTCTTTATAGATCAAATATACAATTTACTCTTAATTTCATGTTCAAATTCGTGGTAATAATCCAAAATGCAAATTCCTCAAAATCCCAAAATCCTACTAGTTTCCATGTCTAAATCCATGTATAACTCAAGTGTTTAACTCAAAAAGGGGAAGCAATCACTTACCTAGAGTTGCTTGACGAAAATCCTCCCTTGAAGCTCCCAAAAATCGCCACACCAAATGAGAGAAATGAAGGAAATGGCCAAATTTCCCGTTTTTAAACAATCTGCTCAGGCCCCTTTTCCGCACCTGCGGTCCACATTTCGCACTTGCGCTTCCGCAGGTGCGCCGAAGAGCTCGCACCAGCAGCTTCCTTCTCCTCCAGCCTGATCCGCACTTGTGCCCCATTATCCACATATGCGCCTTCGCAGGTGCAGAAATTGCATCGCACCTGCACTCCCAGCAAAACCTCGCACCTACGGCGCCAAAGCCTCGCAGGTGCGGTCACACCAGATGACAACAACCTCATCTTTTTCTCCAACTTCAAATTTGATCCGTTAACCACTCGGAATCCACCCGAGACCCCCGGGACCCCGTCCAATTACACCAAACTATTCCAAAACATAATGCGAACTTGCTCGAGGCCTCAAATCACATCAAACAATATCGAAACAAGAATCGCTCTCCAATTCAATCTTTATGAACTTAGAAATTTCAAACTTCTACATCCGACGCCGAAACCTATCAAATCACATCCGATTGACCCCAAATTTTTCACGCAAGTCACATTCAACATTACGGACCTACTCCAACTTTCGGAATCGCATTCCGACCCAGATATCAAAATTTCCACCTCCGGTCGGATTTCTCAAAAACCTTCAAATTTTCTATCTTTAGCCAAATGACCTCAAAATAACCTACGGACATCCGAATTCACTTCCGATCGCGCCCCCAACACCAGAATCACCATACGGAGCTATTCCCAGACTCGGAATCCCAAACAGACATCTGTATCACTGAAATGTCTTTTAACCCAGACTGATGAAATTCCTTCTAAAATGTTGACTTCCACAATATACGCCGAAACTCTCCCGGGTTATCCAAAACCCGATCCGAACATACACCTAAGTCCGAATCATCATACAAACCTGCTAGAACTTTCAAATCTTGATTCCGAGGTCGTTTACTCAAAATTCCAATCTTAGTCAATTCTTCCAACTTAAGGCTTCCTAAATGAGAATTTTCTTTCCAAATTAACTCTAAACTTCCCGGAATTCAATCCCGACCACACCTACAAGTCATAATACCTGAAATAAAGTTGCTCATGGCCTCAAACTGCCGAACGACGCGCTAGAGCTCAAAATGACCGGTCGGGTCGTTACATTCTCTCCCACTTAAACATACTTTCGTCCTCGAACGTGCTAAGAACTGCTCCGGAGTTATCTGAAATCACTGTTCAACACCTCGTGCACCTGCCCATGCTACCACAACCCAGTTGAGCACATTAGCTTGATCAAATCTGAAGATATCCTCTTTTATCCTTACAATAGGCTCAGAATCCCGTTCCAACACCTGAAATTCTCTGCCAGGCCTGTTTTTAATACATGAAAACCATATCAACTACCACACGAGGCACCAAAACACAACTGTGTACCTTGCTGAATAAACAACATGCACCGCATAATTCACCATCTAACCACAATGACATTTCCTGAACCTTAATAGCCAAAGTCCCATGAATCTGATGTTCCCAATGCATCTTCTGATATATATATATATATATATATATATATNATGATATATATATATATATATATATATCATGCTATAATGCTGACGATACTACCACAATGGAGGAGATATGCAGAAATTTCTAACCAACTGCAGAGTTAACTAAGCATTGAATCTTTCCTCTCTGACTAAAATCATCATCTCATTACGAACCAAATAATGGTAATTGTGTTGCAATATACTCCACATGATCTCATCGCACCGATCCTCGATCTATAAATCTTGTCTCACCCAGTATGAACTACTCAGACAACTAATCACCTCAGACATGACCAACTGTCTCACACGATGCCACAAGGCGCCAATAGGCCACAACTCGAACATGATACTTAAGGAAATGACTCCGGAAGGGACTACTCAACTCAAGCAACTAATATGAACTTTCCCCAGAAAGTAGGAAGTAAACACAAGAAAAATAAATATAGGGAACCGTACTCAACATCACACTGTTGCGGCGTGCAACCCGATCCAAATAACATACCTGTGGCGGCGTGCCACCCGATCCCATCATAAAATTCACACAAGGAGATATACACGAAGCTGAGTTGCTCACTATTACAAATTACTGAATATCGCTCACAAGCACGCTAAGAGCATAATTCATCCTGGGGAGACTGATAGAGTCATATGCTACAAAAATTATTCACAACTGAGGTGCGATATATATATACTTTGAAATCTCAAGAGCCATCTTGCTCACATAACATCATCACTAAGTTGAATCTTAACACATAGGAATTTCTCAAGCCGTTTTCACAACTCACACGGAACAATCATAACCTTACATGAAATGAATGAAGACGGAACAACATCCAATATTCCAACACCCCTCCTTGAGGAGCGCTATACTGAAAGGAACATATCTGCCTCACATGAAGCCCATAATCCTGTTTAAACTCATTCACACACTTCAAGTTGATTCTGCTCGCACTGAACTATGTTGATAGCCTTACCTGGGTCCATAATAACCCACTTCTTCTCATAACACGCAAGAACAACCATCATAGCTGGGACTACACCCCACAATCCACAACAAAGATGAACTGAATGCCTTCCAGGCATAAACCCTCAAATAAGAAATATTACACTTCTTTATACTTGGTCTAAGTCCTCAATCCATTAAGTGACTACATGTCACACTCACACGACCTTCCCGTGGTTACGTTCCCACGACTTTTCCCACGAGGTAACAAGTCTGCACATCCATACCACCGACCACACTAATACTGCAAAAAAAATCAAGAACCCATAACCAGGATACAAAGCCTCTTTCACCAAACACCGATCTCAGGTGACACTGAAGACAACACTAGTTTACTCTAAACATTCAAATTCCCTTTTCTTGCTCATCCGAGCTCATGACATCCTCGATAACACCGAACCGCAAATCTTGATCCTCACTTTTAATTCCATGCTGCCTATTGCACCTGATATGCCAATATGAAATAGCGCAAGAATTCCATCATAACTCTTGAATCACAGATAGGGTGAACACTTCATTATATAGAAACCTTTTACTTACCTCAATTCAAGAGAACCATAACAATACACAAGTGAATTCTCACAATCATCATACATGAAAATCCTTAAGTAGTGGTATATACCACCATAAACCTTCCGGAATCCGCCTACACCTGACAGGCCATAACACTTGAATGCTTCCAAATGGAATCTATTACGACGTTCAACAAGCCCCGCACACACCTGCACAAACCACACGCATAACTCAATCACACCGAAGGAACTGATCACTGACGTACATGTGACATTCCAACCATGGCTAACCAATCTATCTTCTTTTAATTATCCTTAATTGCCTCAGAGATAATAGTAACCTCATTCAACTCAAAGCAAACTCAATCCTCACTCATACCGAATGGCCTTGATTCACGAGATCATGCTGTCTAAATCCCACAAACCGTCTCATACTCTCCTGATAATCTTTCTACAATCCGTAGTTTATTTCTCTCACTCCTCCAATACTCTTCTGCACGCTGAAAATAACATAGAACACTCCAAACATTTTCCCTTTCTCAGAAATTACGCTGCAAAAGCTCGATTCTTAATCATACTGCTGCTTGAAACCCTTAAACACTGCATTCTTAACTTTGAATTCATTAGGACCACTATTGAGAGTCACCCACTTTGACTGGACCCAAATACAATCAACTCCAAGGATCTTCTAGCACATGAACACCTTCTCAATGAAGCACGTGACTAAGTCACTACCCTTATAACTCGTCTATGCGTTAAGCATTAATTTTGAATCTTCCAAAGCCTAACCCTGGTCCAATAGGGCCAACTTTTGCACACATTTATCAAATCCCATGCACAATTACCATTTTACTCCTTTCCTCTTAGCTGCAATAACTTGCCAATACGCCGATAATCCGCAACCCCATGTGAAGATAATCCTGCAACCCAATTGCAGGCAATGGGACTCTCCCACTTAGCCCGAAGCTACTCCTTGCACCACTCTGGACCCCACCAAAATACTTTCTTCATTGCTGACATGATCTTGCTCAACCGACCGTCCAATCCTTCCAAATTCTTCCGTTAGCACTCTCTGAATACTCAAATTCTCTAGCATCATTCACATATTCGGCTCTCTACCGAATAGTCACTAAAATTCCTTGCAGAAACTTGCAAACCACACGACCGCTACCCTGCTCACAGGAGATAAACCACCTGTGGAAATTACCATCTGACACCTCCCAACGACGCTGCACTACACAATCCCTACGACATCAATACCCCATCCTACGCCCTTCTTCCTTTACCAATTTTTACTAGTATGTCCGCTCCTCATGGACATCTATTAAATACGCGACAATATCTTCAAATTCACCGCCATATTGCATCCTTATTCACCCCTAACAACTCTTCTCTGTTGTATCCAATCCTTCCGCCAAAATAATCAACATTTCAATTTAAGCTCGTAGACCCAATCACCGTCCACTAAAATCCTTAAATCACTTCAAATTTCTCTCAAGACGAGCATTTATCTTACCCCAGAACTCATATGCTACGCTGCCCCTCTCCCACTTTAGTTAAACTTACTCCTTCAAGCAATTACCTGACTTTCGTTCCTTACACCTGGCCTTTTAGAAATTTATCCGCCGCCTGACACTTATCACATGTCTCCATTCATCGTATGTTGCCGAATTGCTGCCTTAATTCAATATCATTCTCTGTAGCTCTCAAACCAGCAAATCACCACAACTTCAAACTCTCCGAAGATCATCTTTCTCGAGTTGCCTTCATTATCAATACTTGCTCAATATTGAATCACTGCACCTCACGGTCCCTGACAGCCGCTTCGTCAATACTGCTTCACAATATTCTGACCCCATGCAACGGAAAAAACTATAGCACCGGCGAACTTAGCACATTCCATTTGATAAAAGACGACGATTTCACATTGGCGATGAAGATTCCACCTCACTTGAAAACACCAAGACTTATTACTTCATCACCCAAACTTAAACATTCATAGTCCAATTGCCTTTCCTCCGCCGTAATTAAAATACTGAAATCTCGAACTCACGCTCCGAGAAGACCTCCCTTACAGTTATTCATTGTCCCAACACATGGCCAAGCTAACTACCATCATATTAATACTATGTGATAACCAATCATAAACATCATGACCACCCGAGCATAGCCTCAAATCTCTCAGAAACACATTTACTGGGCTGAAACTACATAATATCCTTCCGCAGAGCAACAACAACATCCCCAATCAACTTCGCAGAGAGAAACATCCCACACCCCATCTGAGGTACCATTTCAACCTCAAATCCTCGATTAATAGCAAGCGCTTCGCGACATATAATATTGAGTAGGAAGAACATAGGCATAAGCCTCAAAGGAATCAAATCGCACGATGAGGAATCAAGAAGGGAAGTACTCCTAATAGCCCTGTAGCCTCTCGAAGATAAGTATAGATGTCTCCGTACATATCCACAAGACTCTACTAGACTTGCTCATGACTCGTGAAACCTAAGGGAACCTAGTGCTCTGATACCACGTTGTCACGACCCACTTTCCATTAAGGTTGTGATGGCGCCGGACACCACTTGTCAGGCAAGCCAATCATTAATTAGTGAATTATATTCTTATCTTAACATTTTTGAAATTATTACCTTTCACTTTATTACATAATAAGTGAATACAATTTGTTAAATAGATACGGCAGATAAAGAATCCAGTCTATTAAATTAAATCCCAAACACATCCCAAAACCCGGTAACACAAGTGCATGAGAGAACTTATAAGAATTTATACAGATACTACAATGCTTGTCCAAAATACAAGTTGGACAAGGAATTTAAAATGAAAATACAATACATAGAGGAAGACTCTGCCAGTTGCGGGTCATCTCCGGATGATGCGGCTCATCTAAGTCTCCAAGTCATCCATATAGCTGTGAAAGTACTTGTGCAACAAAAATGCACAGCAAGTGTAGCATGAGTACGAAAATAACGTGTACTCAGTAAGTATCCCGCCTAACCTCAGAGAGGTAGTGACGAGAGGTCGAGTTTGACACTTGCTAGGGGTAATTTGGTATGATCAAGTGAGACACTAAGCATGAATATCATAGGCAATTTAATAAAATCAGGAATAAGAAATATCAACTTCTTTCACATCTAACACTTTAAGTCTCGTCATTTCGGTAAACAATTCAAGATTCATAGGCCAATAAGCAGGAAATGGTTACAGAAAGTACGCAGTAAATATCATGCGCAAGAAATATCGGGGGTCGAATGGCGCGGACCAACAATAATAAAATGTGCACTGTCGAAGGGTCGAACGGCTCGAACCACAGATGCATCNCGCGGACCAACAATAATAAAATATACATTGCCGAATGGTCGAACGACTCGAACCATAGATGCATCTATTTTCCCCGCTCGCGAATCGATCATGCGATGCAGTCATATATAAATAATAGAGTTATCCTGCTCGCGAATCATCCATGCGACTCAGGTGCTCATATATACACATATTCACATAATTAATCCGCATTCTTATCAGGAAACTAGTTTCTCAAGGAAATGATAAATTCTCTTTAAATGAACATGTAGATAGTATTTAAATCATTTTTGGAAATACATTTGCCAAGCTTAATAATGTTTAAATATTATAACTTTGTCAGGAACACAATTATCCACAGAAGAATCAATTTTCTTTCTAAATGATCAAGAGAAGTAAACTCTAACCTTCTTAGGTGGTCAATTACTAATTCTCTAGTATTAACAGTCTAATATTATTGGCAAAATCACAAGTACAACATGTAAGGCATGCTAGTGGGTCCTAGACTACCCGAACACAAGAATAATAGTAGCTACGCACGGACTCCCGTCACCTCGTACGTATGTAGCCCCCGAAAATGGTAGCACATAATTAATTAGTTCACCTATGGGGACAATTCCCCCTCACAAAGTTAGAAAGGAGACTTACCTCGCTCTGAAATTCCATAATCGGCTCCCAGGCCCTTCCGACGGCTCCAATTGATGCACAACGTCCCAAAACTAGTCAAATAATGGAAAACCAATAAAAATTCACTCTAATACTTGTAACAATTCAAATTATATAAATTTCCGACTCCGCTCAAAGAATTGACCAAAATGCCCTCGGGCCCACATGCCGGGATTCTGAAATTTCTCGAAGATAAACTCTACCCATAGTCTTTCTAGATCAAATACACAATTTACTCGTAATTTCATGCTCAAATTCGTGGTAATAATCCAAAATGCAAATTCCTCAAAATCACAAATTCCTACTTGTTTCCATGTCTAAATCCATGTATAACTCAAGTGTTTAACTCAAAAAGGGGAAGGAATCACTTACCTAGAGTTGCTTGACGAAAATCCTCCCTTGAAGCTCCCAAACATCGCCACACCAAATGAGAGAAATGAAGGAAATGGCCAAATTTCCCGTTTTTAAACAATTTGCCCAGGCCCCTATTACGCACCTGCGGTCCACATTTCGCACCTGCGCTTCTGCAGGTGCGCCCAAGAGCTCGTACCAGTGGCTTCCTTCTACTCCAACCAAATCCTCACCTGCGCCCCATTGTCCGCATATGCGCCTTCGCAGGTGCGGAAATTGCATCGCACCTGCGCTCCCAGCCAACCCAGCAAAACCTCACACCTGCGGCGCCAAAGCAGCACCTGCGGCCAAAGCCTCGCGGGTGCGGTCACCAGATGACAGCAACCCAGCAAAACCTCGCATCATATGTATATATATTTGTGTAGGAAATGTCGAGGGTCGTTCGTCCCGAACCAACAATAAAAGTAGAATGTGCACTGCCGAGGGTCGAACGGCTCGAACCATAGATGCATCTATCTGCCCCGCTCGCGAATCGATCATGCGACACGGTTATACTTAAATATAGGGTTATCCTGCTCGCGAATCATACATGCGACTCAGGCATCCGTGAATACACATATTCACACAATGAGTCCATATTTAATCAGGAAAGCAGTTTCTCAAAGAAGTGATAAAACTCTCTTTAGGTGAACATGAAGATAGTATTTAAATCATTTCTGGAAATTCATTTGCCAAGTTTGATAAGGTTTTAGATATCACCGATCCATCCGGAACACAATTATGCAAGGCAAGATCCATTCTCTTCTCAATTGATTAAGGAAAGTAAACTCTGATTTTTTTAAGGATTCAATTATTAACTCGATAATATCACCAGGCTAATATCATTGATAAAATCACAAGTACAACAAGTAAGGCATGCTAGTGGGTCCTAGACTACCCGAACATGGCATAACAGTAACTACGCACGGACTCCCGTCACCTCGTGCATACGTAGCCCCCACAAATAGTAACACATATTTAATTAGTTCTCCTGGGGGGGGGGGAAATTCCCCCTCACAAAGTTAGAAAGGAGACTTACCTCGCTCCGAAATTCCATAACCGGCTTCCAAGCCCTTCCGACAACTCCAATTGATGCACAACGCTCCAAAACTAGCCGAATAACGGGCAAACCAATGAAAATATACTCTAATACTGATAAAAATTCAAATTATATAAATTCTCAACTTCGCCCAAGGAATTGACCAAAATGCCCTCGAGCCTACGTGCCCGGATTCCCAAATTTCTCGAAGATAAACTCTACCCATAGCTTTACTAGTTCAAATATACAATTTACTCAAATATTCATGCTCAATTCGTGGCTAAAATCCAAATTACTAAATTTCTAGGTTTTCTCTAAATTTCCCAATTTTTCCCACAATTTTCATGTTACAATCAATGAAATAACCTTGTATTTAACTTGGAAATGAGAAGGAATCACTTACCTCTTGATGCTTGATGAAAATCACCCTTTGAAATCCTTCAAAATCGCCCCAACCATGAGAAATATATGAGAAATGGAAAAAATCCGTTTTAAATTAAACACTGCCCAGGAAAACTTTCTGTGCGATCGCACACAATTAGCCGCGATCGCACGCCAAGCATGCTGCCCAGATTTCTTCTCCGCGATCGCACAAGCATGCCTGCGATCACACAGGCCTTTTTCCAGCTCCCTCCAAATCCTTCTCCGCGATCGCAGCTTCAATCATGCGTTAGCACAGGCCAACCCAGCAGCCCCCAAGTGCACTGTGTGATCGCACACCCCTTCTTGCAATCGCACAGACCAAAAATCCAACCTTCAAATTTCCTTCTTCGCGATCGCAAAACAATGGTCGCGATCGCATTTCACACCAGATGCACTAGCAAACAGCAACAGCAAATCACTCCAAAATGACCCGGAACCACCCTGAAACACCCCCGAGGCCCCCGGGACCCTGTCCAATCTAATGACTCAGTACCATAACATCCCAAGGACTTGCTCGAGTCTTCAAATCACATTAAACAACACTGAAATCACGAATCGCACTAAAATTCAACTTTATGAACTTTGAAATTTCAAACTTCCACATCTAATGCCGAAACCTATCAAATCACGCCCGATTGACCCCAAATTTTGCACACGAGTCATATTCGACATTATGGACCTGCTCCAACTTCCGGAATCGCATTCTGACCCCGATATCAAAATTTCCACTTTCGGTCGGATTTCTTAAAGACTTTCAAATTACTATCTTTAGCCAGACGACTTCAAAATAACCTATGGACATCCGAATTCACTTCCGATCACGTTCCCAACTCCAGAATCACCATACGAAGTTATTCCCAGACCCGGAATCCCAAACGGACATCATTATCACTAAAATGTGCTTTAAGCCAAACTTAGGAAATTCCTTCAAAAATGCTGACTTCCACAATATAAGCCGAAACGCTCCCGGGTTATCCAAAACCCGATCCGGACATACGCTCAAGTCCGAAATCATCATATGAACCCGCTGGAACCGTCAGATCCTGATTCGAAGGTCGTTTACTCAAAATTCCAATCTTAATCAATTTCTTCAACTTAAGGCTTCCGAAATGAGAATTTTCCTTCTTATTCAACTCCGAACTTCCCGAATTTCAACTCCGACCGTACACACAAGTCATAATACCCGAAATGAAGTTGTTCATGACTTTCAACCGTTGAACGATGCACTAGAGCTCAAAACGACCGGCCAGGTCGTTACACTAAGACTCATATCTTTATCAAAAAAGTTGTTGGATTCCAGTAACAGGCAAAGAACCACTACTAGACAAAGAGGTATATTATATCTATTTAAACACAAAAACAGATCTCAAGCCCTTTAAACCCAAGACCACAAAATGCATTTCCACCACATCATTTTTAACTACTTGTTGTTTTCTCACGGCCAAGAAGAAGGGGTGTCGTTGTTGCTTTCTCTGCCATGTGCCCTTGTGTGCGTGTGTGTATCTATATGTGTTTTATTTTGTGTGTGTGTATGTGCCCCGGCAAGGGGAGGTGGCGACTGGATTCTTAGGTTTGGCAGCGGGGTTTCTTGGGGTGGCCAATGGAAACGGCTGCAGGTTTGGGAGGTCTGGCGGCTATAGATGGTCGTTTGAGGGTGAGTGGGTGGTGTGGAAAAGATGGGGTGGGCGGCGGCAGAAGGGTGGTGAGGAGAGGGCGGTTGGCGACTGGTGGAACCTGATCGGAGATGTTTTTTTTGGGTTTTTGTGTTATCTCTATATGTTGCGTAGTGAGGAGGCGTAGGTCCTATGTAGTGTGTCTGTTAGGTTCTAGAAGAAGAAGAGAGTGTAGGCAATTTAGGGTTAAGTATTGGGCCATCCGAAACTGGGCTTAAAATTGGGCCAACCAAATTTGAAATTGTGGTCTTCTCACATATAAACAAGACAAAAAATTAGTCCAAATATTTTCTTCTTATCTTTTTTCGAAAAATAAAATATCAATACTATTTTTGTATTTTTCTTAATTTTATGAAAGAGAGACATACTAAAAGTAACTAGATAAAATATCAACTAGCTAAATAAAAGAAAATATTTTTTGTAATTTTCATTTTCTGTGATAAAATAAGGGGAAAGAGTCAAAACTAGTTAAAATAGCGATATTAGATCTAAACTAAGTATTTAAACGCTAACATGTGTAAAAGCTCGGGGAGGGTCGAAAATTACATGTCTACAGCTACTCCTCTTTAACTGGAAACACAGAGAGTTTTCAGACAAAGAACGACTAGACAGGTTTTTTGACCCGACTCTTATTTTGAGAGACCCAAACTAAAGAAAGGAGAATGTGACCGAGCCCTGGTATCTGAGCTTCCTACATATCCTTGGCTATAAAGGAATCAGACCACATGTAGTTCAGAAGTAGGAACAATGATGGAGTATACCGAGGTGGAGAGCCGATTGAGGTGTCGTACTGTCGAAGTTCCGGTTCGCTGCCCTGTTATTACACCCAAAAAAAATGAAACTAACTAAGCCTATCAGCTATGAGTTACAAGGTTCCTATCTATAGATCTTTTGAAGCTTGATCTTGAGTCTTGTATGGTGCTTCATGCCGACTTTAGATTTGAACTTTGACGCTTGCTAGCTACAGGTGCTAGTTCATTCTTGTTCATCTCTTCAGATCATGATGGGACATGCAAAACTCGTGAATCAGTCATGTCTTGAGCAATCCACGTCTTGTCTCTGCTTCTGCATTTTGGATTCTTATTTTCTCTTCCTTTTTATTCTCTTTTTTGTTTTTGTGGAGTGAGACTACTTTTGTTGGTCATCACGGATTGTCGACTCGCATTCTTGCCACGAGCTTCTGCTACTTCTAACTTGAGTTGAATTCTGAAATGACTTCCCTCGTTACCCAGGTGGACGCTTGATACTGAAAACAAATTCCCTCATTATCCAGGTGGGCGCCTAATCCTAAGGACTTGAAATGGATTCCCTTATTCTCCAGGTGGGTGCCTGATGACTTAAACTTGAAATAGATTCTCTCGTTATCCAGGTGGATGCCTGATGCTAAAGACTTGAAATAAATTCCCGCATTCTCCAGGTGGGCGCCTGATGACTTAACTTGAAATGATTTCCCTCGTTCTCTAGGTGGGCGCCTGATGACTTAACTTGAAATGAATTCCCTCGTTCTCCAGGTGGACGCCTGATGACTTAAACTTGAAATGAATTCCTTCGTACTCCAGGTGGGCGCCTGATGACTTAACTTGAAATGAATTCCCTCGTTCTCCAGGTGGGCGCCTGATGACTTAACTTGAAATGAATTCCCTCGTTCTCCAGGTGGGCGCCTGATGACTTAACTTTAAAATGAATTCCCTCGTTCTCCAGGTGGGCGCCTGATGACTTAAACTTGAAATAGATACCTTCATTCTCCAGGTGGGCGCCTGATAACTTAAACTTGAAATAAATTCCCTCGTTCTCCAGGTGGGCGCTGCTGACTTAACTTGAAATGAATTCCCTCGTTCTCCATGTGGGAGCCTGATGACTTAACTTGAAGTGACTTCCCTCGTTCTTCAGGTGGGCGCCTGCAACCGCAACAAAACAGACAAAACAAAGAAAATATTCTGCCCCAGTTTGTACCAGGAACATTTGTGAGTGTTAGTTGAACTATAAATCACCTACGCTATTGATGAATGATGCAATGATGAAAGTAAAATTAAATACTCGACTAGGATGTGCGTCTCCTGTGAGATTTCTATCCTAGGAGAAAGTTCATCATACCAGGTCTTCTATCTTAGGATAAAGATTCATCATACTAAGATTTTGATCCTAGGAGAAAGTTCATCAGACTAAGTCTTCTATCTTAGGAGAAAGATTCATCAGACTAAGATTTTGATCTTATGAGAAAGTTCATCAGACTAGGTGTTTTTATTATCTTAGGAGAAAGATTCATCAGACTAAGATTTTTTATCCTAGAAGAAAATTCATCGAACTAAGTCTTTTTTTTTGTTATCTTAGGAGAAAGATTCATCAGACTAAGATTTCTGTCCTAGGAGAAAGTTCATCAGACTAGGGCTTCTATTTTAGGAGAAAGATTCATCTGACTAAGATTTTGATCCTGGGAGAAAGTTCATCAGACTAGGTCTCTTGTTTTTTTTTTGTATCTTAAGAGAAAGATTCATCAGACTAAGATTTTGATCCTAGGAAGAAATTCATCAGACTAGGTCCTTTTTTATTGTGGAAAACCCATCACACTAGGACTTTTTATCCTAGGAGGAAAAATATGAAGAGCAATGGCAAACTTTTATGCACACTAGCAAGAAGATAAAGGCAAAGATTTGAGAAACTTCCCTTCGTTGACTCTTTTCTTCTTTCTTTTTTTCTTTTTTTGTTTTTGAACCAACTTCCTTGCACTACTTTGTTCCTGTTTCAAACAAAGAAAATTTTTTCTGTTTTAAAAGTGGTGGTTGGTTTGTGGCCTTGAGTCTTGGGCAGCTTGTCTTTTGCTCAATCAGCTTGAGTCATTTTCAAGAGGCTTTTTTTCTCTGCATCAATCCTGATTGTTTCACACCCGGTATCATTTGTATTTGTGGCTCAGTCAGCCTTATCCCAATAGGAGATCTTTGCTTAGGTGACCTTTTTTTGATATCTTGAACGACTCCTTGCTTTTTGACCAATTTGTCTGTCAGATAGAATCACCAGTTATCTTTGTTTGCGCCAAGTAGGCTGACAAGGGTCTTTTAGGGGGAAGTCTCTGCATGAATCCTCAATGCATGTTGACTGTAACACTGAATTGCTGGCCAAATTCACTTTTGTGCAACTGAAAAACTGGTAGCAGATTTTGAAATCTTTTCTTACGTGTTTTAACAAGGACTGACTCAGAGTGAAGGACACAATTATGCAAAGAAACAATACTAAAAGGAAATGCCCATGTCGGGAAGGACATAAGGGAGAGTGTTTTTTTTTTTCTCTTTTTCTCTTTTTTTTCTATTTTTACTTCGCGGTAACTAGCCTTAATGATTATGACATGCATTTTAAACTTAATGGCCGATCTATCAAACTGATCTAATATTTCCTTTTACCATTCTTATGACCTTTGAAGTCGGGCTTGTTTATGCCAATTCTTCGCATGAGCTTCACGACTCACAGTCGACTAGTGGTGCCCCGAAGGGTTTTCACCAACAAACCTCTCTCATTTATTTATCTCTACTTACCATCGCCTTACAGTGACCGTGAGGATTTTCACTAGTAAGACTCTCTCATTTTTCTTTTATTTTCTTTTTTCTTTTGCTTTCTTGTGTGAGGAACTTGACAATGTTCTATGTCGCGTGACAACCGTTGCTCATTCCATGCTTTCTTGGGTGAGCAACTTACAGTGTTGTATGTCCCGTGACAACCGTTGCTCATTGCATGCTTCTCTTGGCATTCCTGAAAGCATATCAGAAGGTCTTTATTTGGAAGATTTTTGGATAGGGTTGGAAAGGACGGTCGGCATGAAGGCTTAAAGTAGACTCAATATAAGGGGTTATAGACTTACAACTCTTGGAATAGACTCTTTTTAAAAGTGAAATAAAATTTCTGCCCCAATTTTAGCTATCGGGGTTTTTGGATTTTTTTTTTTATTTCTTATTTGGTTGGACCGAACCGTGTAAGGCTTCCTACGTATCCTTTTTTCAGGAATCATGTCTAACGTAGTTCACACATCTGATCTAACTATTTTCATCTTTCTTTCTTTTTCTCATGTTTTTCTTTTCTTTTTTTTTCTTTTTTCTTTCTTTCTCTCTCTCTCTCTTTTTTTTTTCCAAAACAAACTGCCCCAGCTTTTATTTTCTGAGGGCATGGACTTGACTGTTCTTTTCTTCTCTCTTTTTTTCATTTGAACTTTCTAAGAGTTTGTACTCTTGGGGCATGGACTTTTCTTTTCACTTTTGTTTTTTTTTTTACTCTTGACTCTAAACTTGATTCCAAAAGAGGGTGGCAAATAAAATAACACAGGCTCAAAAGGGATAACAAAGGGTATAAAGTGTTTGTGTAGCAGAATAAGGGCCTCCCAGCCTCGAGAACGCCAAACATATTATCTTTTCGCAATCACAGCGTTGATGAACATGTCTGCCTTCTTGGTGTGTCGTGGTCGAAAGACACTTTCCATCCATTAATGTCAAACTTTCGACCAAGCTTCAATTGATTAGACATCCTCAAGCCCGATTTTCACAATGATTTGAAGGTTTTTACTCGACCTTACTTCCAAAGTATTTCAACTCTTTATTCATCCTCAAAAGTGTCGTGTTCTCAGTTATCCGATTTAAGTTTAAATCAATTTGCTAAGATCTGGCAAAAAATTCCGCATGCATGTCATATCACTAAATCTAGCGGGAAAAGAACTAAGCATGGCATGACACAAAAGGACAAACTGTATTTCATTGAGTAAAGGATGAAGGGCTTAACAACAAGACAAACAACCTAAAATCTGAGTTACAAGCCTAAAATAATTCGGATATAGAAAATAGCAACAAAACATACGGACAAGACTCACACAAACAGAAAAGAGGGATATAAGGGTTTGACTCAATAAAACAAATAAAATCTGGATCAAAACCCTGAAATAACCCAGATAATAGAAAAAACATCAAAACAAGCTACCAAGATTCCTTCCTCGTGAGGAGGGAATGACTTTTCAATTGCTAAGCTTTACATTTAGCCACAAATTTGCTCATCAGAATCAGCAGAGCCTTCTCCAATTTCAAAATCATTAACTTCAGTCGGCAAGTTCCCGAGAGGATTCTCATACTCCTTGTCATCACGCATCATCCCCGCAAAGTGTGCATCATCATATGCAAGTAAATGATTCTGTCTGATATTCTGGGTGTCACTGTCTTGGATCACAATCAATTTGTCCTGGATCATCCTTTCTATTTCTCTTTTCAAATCCCGACAGCTTTCAATATCGTTCCCTTGGGCATTGGAATGATATTCACACCTTTTAGAAGGGTCAAAGCTTCTTGCATGTGGGTCTACATGATTTGGAGCAATAGGTGCAATCATATCATAATGCTTTAATTTTTCAAACAAGCTTGCATATGACTCTCCTATTGGTGTAAAATTATCTCTCAACCTCTGTTCCCCTCTATACACTTGGCTTGGATGTGGGTTATAGGGAACTTGAAAATTATATGGGGGCCGGTGAGATTTTTCGGTGCTGGTGCTCGCCTTCTAGGGTGTCTTGGTGGCTGGACAACATGCTGAGGTGGAGCAAAAGAGTATTGTGGGTTCTGAGGTGGATAGTAATGCTCAGGGGAATCATCAAAAAGCACATGAGGCTGATCATACCTTCGAGATGTCCTCCTAGGACCTCTTCTCGACCCTAATGTCATCATGGTTTCTTCATCCTTCTCATTCATGTCACTAAAATTAACAGATTCAATCTGGACAGCCTGAGTTGCGGCTTTAAGAACTGCTTGACTTATAATTTTGCATGTCTTAAGACCATTCTCAACAATTTCCCCCATTTTGATTGCTTTCGAGAAGGACTTGCCAACTGCGAACATCATGTTTTGAAAATAATCTGGTTCTTGAGCCTGAATGAAGACAATGATTAGCTCGTGGTCATCCATGGGCGGCTTAACTCTAGCCGCTTGCTCTCTCCATTTAATGGCATATTCCCTGAAACTTTCAGTTGGTTTCTTCTTCAGGTTTGAAAGGGAATTGCGGTCTGGGATGATGTCAATGTTGTATTGGAATTGTTTGACAAAGGCCTGGGCCATGTCATCCCAGACATACCATCGAGATGTGTCTTGATCCATAAACCATTCAGAGGCTACTCTCTTAAGGCTTTCCCCAAAATAAGCCATGAGCAATTCTTCATTTCTTCCCGCACTTCTTAGCTTATTGCAATACCTTTTCAGGTGGGCTATGGGGTCTCCATGTCCATCATACTTTTCAAATTTGGGGATCTTGAAACCAAGCAGCAAACGAACATCAGGAAACACACATAGATCCCTGAAGGCAATACTATTCTGACCTGCCATCCCTTGCATGTTTTTCAACTGTTGTTCTAAGCATTTCAGTCGTTGGGTCATTTCTGCTGGTGCCATCTTTCGGGCAGGCTTATCAATCTTTGCCGGAAGATCAAATAGGTACGAATGGTACTCAGGAGAATGGTATTGTTCTTGATGGGTAGCAAATTGTGGCTCATGAGTTTTCCACTGCACCATCGTCGACTGTGGGATGGTGAAGAAGGGCATAACAGTAGTGGTTGTCTGATTGGTTGTCAATGGCACACTTTGGGAGCACACAACAGAAGTTCCAGTTGTAGTCGTACAATTGGGATAAAGATTGAACCCAGGTGGACAGGAATGATCAGACAATGAGACCGGAGTGGCTGTAGTAGAGGTAGGTGTGAACTCTGGGAAACCATGAGAAGAAAAGGGAGGTCCTTGGCCATTGGCCCATGCTTGACACATTTCAGTCATTTTCTGTTTCAGTACTCTATTTTCCTCAACCACAGTAGACTCTTGTTGAACCCTCTGACCCTGAGTCTCATGACTGCTCGTAACAGCTTCGATGCTAGTTGTCATTGGCATTTTTCTCTTGAGCTTTGTGAATTATGGATATGTTGCAGCTTACCACAAATCGACCACCTCAAATTTTTCTCACAATTCAAAACAAAAGACACGTTAGAATGGACTCAGTCGCTCCTTATTATTATCACGTTTTTTTGGATTTTGAATTTTAAAAATGGTCGATCGAACCTGATGTGGGTTGCCTACGTATTATGTGTGAACATGAATCAGTTCTTCCGTAGTTCGGGAGGATCAGAAATAAAGAAAATAAACTAACTCTTTTTTTAGATTTTGATTTTTTGATTGATTTTTTTTCAATTTCCAAAAGAAAAACTCATAAAGAAGAAGGAGTTTTTTTGTTTTTTTTTTAGTTTCGATTTTTTTCAAAAGAAAAACTTCTAAAGAAGAAAGGAAATATTTTTTGATTTTTGGACATTTACTTTGAACTTACGAAAGAATACTTCTAAAGAAAAGAACATATTTTTGAATCTTGAGTTTTCTTTTTAATTTTCGAAAGAAAAACTTCTAAAGAAGAATGAAAATACTTTTTTGGATTTTAGAAGAAATAAAAAGAAAATTATTTTTGAATTTTTAAAAATTTGGGTGGCTTTTCTAAAGAAGGAAGCAGGAAAATATTTTTTGGGATTTTGTTATTTTTTATAAATTTGGGTCTAAGAGAAAGACTTTCTACAGAAGGAAGTAGAAATTTTTTATTTTTTTGGTTTTGTTTGAAAATTATGAAAAATAAAAGGGCAGAAAATATTTTTTTGGGATTTTAATTTGATTTGTCTTTTTTTTTTAATGAAAGACTTCTACGAAGAAAGTGTTTTTTGGTTTTCTTTTTTTTTTAAAATTCTTATTACTTTATTTGAAATTTTCTTAAAAACGACTTCTAACGAAAGAATTAAAGGAAAATATTTTTGGATTTTTTTAAAAATAGGGGCCGGAACCGATGAGGTTTGCCTACGTATCCCACATCCAGTGAGAATCAGACTCGCGTAGTTCTGTCAGTTTTGACACGAAAAGGAAAAACAAAAACCATTTTGGACTAACTCTTTTCTTTCTCAAAAACTCTTTTTTCCTTTTTATATTTCAAGAAATCGTTTTCTTCTCTTTTTTTTCAAAAATTCAATAGAGTTTCGGGATATTTTGGACATCATTTTTGGAAACGAGTGAAATCCTCTCTCATACCTCAAACTTGGTTTTTCTTTTTGGTTTTCCTCACTTAGTCTAGAAGCCGGTCAACATGCAATCCGAAACAAAGTAAATGCACAGGTAGCACATAAAATGCATCATGTTGGTCTTTTTATTTTTGGGTACGACTGTCCTAGACGGACCCAACCCCTGTGTTGAATCCCCAAAGTCAAATGCACATGATGCAAACAAGTGTTCCTATTAGGGATCCGGCATGAGGCTGAGTTATTCTAGGTTTAAAACCTTGATGTATTGTTCTAGACCTGGCTTACCCGAGCGGACAACTCGAGCCGAAGGGGGGCAGCGTACCGGTAACCAAAAGATCATTCGACTTTGAAACTTGTCCGAACCTCGTTCTAAATTGGGATATGACACTAACAGAAAAAAGTCACGCCAGCGTGCACTCATCGGAAGATAGAAGAGAGGGATTTCGTAGCAGTTTATATATAGTTCAGATAATATCAAAGTAGTAAAAAGCAACATTTAGCACATTAGGCCCAAACATGTAAATAAAATCAGGTAATGAATAAAGCCAACATATAACAATTATTCTAAGCTTGAATTCTTGAACCCTGAACCAGAGATTCTGGGTTCGATCCCCAGCAGAGTTGCCAGACCTGCCACACTTCCTTTTTCCCGAAAGGTGGGATAAGGGAGTTTTTCCAATTAAAGTGACAATAATCGAAACAGGATTATTTATTCAAATTCAGAGTCTCCACTTGGAATAATTTATGTTGTCCCATGTCACCGGTTTAAAATCCCGAATCGAGGAAGTTTGACTCTGTTTTACAGTCCGCGAAATACAAAAATCCGGGCAAGGAATTCTGTTAACTCGGGAGAAGGTGTTAGGCATTCCCGGGTTCCGTGATTTTAGCATGGTCGCTCAACTATTAATAATTGGCCTAACTATCTAATTTATTCTTATCCTTGCCTGCTTGACATGATGAAGCCTTCTCGATGGCCAATTCCGCTGCAATTACTCTGACCTGCTGCTCCAAGGTACATTTCTCCTCCTCTACTGCCTCCATATCAAGCTGAAGACTCTCGAATTGCTCCTTCCAGTTATCAGCCTCGGTATGATAGTCATGCATTAATTGCTCCGTTTGAACGACCTTTTTCATCAATTTTCTACCAATAAGATTGACCTGCACAAAAAGGGAATTTGGATACGGTAAAGGTTAAAGAAAGAATAGTATGAAGGGTACTTTTAAGGACGAATGTACAATCTCGTTCAGCCAAGTTAAGGAGCTATGACTTTCCAACTTAGACTTCTCAACGGGGCATATCAGAGGCTTCAGCCACACATCCGCCTGGCCTGATTTCTTTAAGAGACTACCTCCCGCAGGAACCTCTATCATAATTTGCTTCATCTTCCCACTACTGGAAGATCCTACTTCGACAATAGAAGGCACGGAAGTAGGGGTAGATGAAGGAGCCACAGATGGAATAGGTGTCACACCTCCTTTTTTCCGAAAGGTGGGATAAGGGAGTTTTTCCAATTAAAGTGACAATAATCGAAACGGGATTATTTATTCAAATTCAGAGTCGCCTATTGGAATAATTTATTGTGTCCCAAGTCACCGGTTTAAAATCCCGAATCGAGAAAGTTTAACTCTGTTTTACAGTCTGCGAAACACAGAAATCCGGGTAAGGAATTCTATTAACTCGGGAGAAGGTGTTAGGCATTCCCGAGTTCCGTGGTTTTAGCACTGTCGCTCAACTAATAATAATTGGCCTAACTATATGATTTGTTACATATTTAAAGCCTATTGTGCCTTTTTTAACTTTTTAGCCGCTTTTAATTATTTTAATCAATTATGGAGTTTATTTAAACAAGTCGCGGTGTCGCGCACTCGCTCGTTTTTTGTGCACATTGTGAATCACGCCATGGGAACCGTACCCGCAATCTACAACATGCTTATTCTTATTATTGAAAAATTATGAACGAGTCACGCCAGCATGCACTCGAACTCGAATGGGATTTACGTATCATGACAATGCCACGAGAGTCGTACTCATAGCCACGATAATTTATTAATCAAGCCTAAAACATTCTAACGTATTCATGATTTGTTTATTATGACGGCTTTGAGGCTCATTATAAAGGTCTTTATGAAAGTTGTTGTGGAGAAGCATATAATTTATGGAAGTATCCATAAAGTTAAGCAGAAAATATTGACAGTAAAGGAGAAATGGGTCAACATAACAAAATAAGTCACTTTTGAAAAAGATAATCTGTAAAACTTGACTCATTCACGAAACTAACAATCAAACCAACAAACACTATGTAAAATTAATAAAATCATTCACGAAAAACTAACAATCAAATGGTGCAGAACGAAAAAACAAACTAAAGAGGAAAGCAAAATCAATAAAATCATTCACGAAACTAACAAAATTAACTGGATAAAAAATAAGTATATAGAATGAACCTCTGTGCAACAAACTTACTTCAATCAAATAAAGATCTTCGTCTTTACACTCAAAAATCGCAGGCGCAATAGCAATAGAAAATTTGAGCCAGGGACCATGACCGAGACTTTCGAAACTCAGCAAAATCGGCAACCTCGAGTGACCTCGAAAACGACCTGGGTTAAAAACTCAACTGCTGGGTTTTAGGGGTTGTTCGGGATGGCTTTAGTGAATTTCCACACTCATGGAAAGCAAGAAGTAACTAGGACTCATATCTTTATCAAAAAAGTTGTTGGATTCCAGTAACAAGCAAAGAACCACTAGTAGACAAAGAGGTATATTATATCTATTTAAACACAAAAACAGATCTCAAGCCCTTCCAACCCAAGACCACAAAATGCATTTCAACCATATCATTTTCAACTACTTGTTGTTTTCTCACGGCCAAGAAGAAGGGGTGTTGTTGCTTTCTCTGCCATGTGCCCGTGTGTGCGTGTGTGTATCTATATGTGTTTTATTGTGTGTGTGTGTTCCGGCAAGGGGAGGTGGCGACTGGATTCTTAGGTTTGGCAGCGTGGTTTCCCTGGGGCGGCTGATGGAAACGGCGGCAGGTTAAGGAGGTCTGGCGGCTATAGATGGTCGTTTAAGGGTGAGTGGGTGGTGTGGAGAAGATGGAGTGGGCGGCGGCAGAAGCGTGGTGAGGAGAGGGCGGCCGGCGACTGGTGGAACCTGATCGGAGATGTTTTTTTGGGGGGTTTTGTGTTATCTCTATCTGTTGCGTAGTGAGGAGGCGTAGGTCCTGTGTAGAGTGTCTTTTAGGTTCTAGAAGAAGAAGAGAGTGTATACAATTTAGGGTTAAGTATTGGGCCATCCGAAACTGGTCTTAAAATTGGGTCAATCAAATTTGAAATTATGGTTTTCTCACATATAAACAAGACAAAAAATTAGTCCAAATATTTTCTTCTTATCTTTTTTCGAAAAAATAAAATATCAATACTATTTTTATATTTTTCTTAATTTTATGAAAGAGAGATATACTAAAAGTAACTAGATAAAATATCAACTAGTTAAATAAAAGAAAATATTTTTTGTAATTTTCATTTTCTGTGATAAAATAAAGGGAAAGAGTCAAAACTAGTTAAAATAGCGATATTAGACCTAAACTAAGTATTTAAACGCTAACATGTGTAAAATCTCGGGGAGGGTCGAAAATTACATGTCTACAATAGGCGGGGGAACAGAAATAGCAACAGGTGCGGCAGATGGAAGTTCCACTGGAGCAGATGGAGGAAAAAGGGCAAGAGGCGCCTCCTCTAAAACTGTGCCAAAGCCTTGATGGAATAACCGTTCAATTGACTCATTGGCTGAGGAAGGAGTTGCATCTTTAGGGGCGGAATGCCCCGACTCAGGCACGGAAGGTGGATCAATAACTGGAGCAGATTCGTCGTCAGACACGACCTTTCTCCTCTGTGACCTCCAAATCAATGAACCTTCCTCGTGCTCTTCCTCATTTTCCAAGGTTTGAGATCCACTTGCTTTCCTTTTTGATGAAGAGGAGTTCAAAATAATTTCTTGAGCCTTTGCCAAAGAAAGTTTCGAAGCAGATAAAGCAACAGCAGAGACCCCAGGAGCGGGAAACCCTAACAAATAAAAGGGATTAGAGAAGCTATTAAAGGAGAAAAAGGAAATGTAAAAAAACCTACCATGGGTTTTCACTTTCCAACCAAACCTCGTCGATAGGTACTTCCAAGAACGTTATTCCATTGGAGCGATCAACAATAATTTTTCTACCCATCCAAGGAAACCGGAGACCTCCTCGACGGTTCTCATAGTTGCTACAAAAAGAAAAAAACAGTCACGGTACTGAAAATCTATCAAAAATAAAGAAGAAAGTGAGCAAAATTGAACTCGCGTGCAAAGTTCCACTTCTTAGGGAAGAGGAGATTTTCTTCATCCACCAAATCTCTAGTAGGGACAACAACATATCGGACATACCACCCTCTATCTTTATCATCATCAGGGAAAACCAAAACTTTTTTATTCCTATCCGCGAGAGTAAAAACTCCTTGGCGGAACAGCATAGGAGAATAGAGATGAATAAGATGATGGAAAGTAAAAGGAACTGAAGCTAAGTTTGCCAAATATCTAAGGCATGCTACTGCCCTCCAGATAAGAGGACCGATTTGTCCCAAGCATACATTAAAAAATCGATATAACTCTACAATGACAGGGTCGATAGGAGGCTTGAATCTTAAAGTAAAGGGATAAGTATACACAAAAGAATACCCAGTTTTGTAATAGGTTATTCTCTAATTTTCATTGGGAACTAAGACCGGAAAGTCCGATTTCCAATAACAATCTCTACGCACGAGTGAAACTAAACCCTCAGTGATTTGAGTAGGGTAAAGATCAGCACGATCATGAGATGTCATGGAAGAAAGTTGTTTTCTTATAGCCTCGCTATCCTTTACAAAAGAAAACTCAGCAGGAACAATCTCGTCAACTTTTGGCTCACGAAGTGGTTCGTTAGGTTCTCTACTCTTAGAAGAAGATGAAGAAACATTAACCCTAGACTATGGTGGAGGAGTAATGTTATGAGGAGAATAAGAACCCCGAGAAGGTGTAGAACTCAATCTCCTTAGTCTACTGCCCCTCCTACTCCGGATTGGAGCAAAAGAAGGAGATAGTTCGTCTATTGTAATAAATTTCTTGGGTTCTTGATTTGAGGAAGACATATTTACGTGAAAGAGGAATTTACAAGCAATGAAGGAAAGTTAGAAGTTTTTCGCGAAAGCAAAGGCAAAAAAGGGGTATTTATACTCAAATGCAACCGTCAAAAAATGGAAAAAACACTAATGTGAAAATTATAATTAAAATTGTCACTTTTGTGACTGATGCAGCCGCAAAAAGCCTTAAAAGGCGCTGATGAATTGCATAATCAATCCGAGAATGCCACGTGGCACGAGCATTGAGTGGAAGTGACAAGCGACGCATACATTCAGAGACGGATGCAATGGTATGAGTGAAACGGCGGCAAAACATTCCCGCCATAAATGAGTGTCCACTTATCAAATATTTAATTGATAAATAAATGCTAAGTGGGGGGACTATATGTATTGGTAAAAAAGTAGACTTCACACGTGTAATATTTCTGATGACAAAGCAATATACGTGGAGCAATGGAGACATGACAGCTGGTTAGAAATTTAGAAAGAGGTACGAGAAAAAGAGGAACGGAATAACATACACACGAGACAATTAAATGCGGGAGCTCCAGTCTAATTGAGGAGTTGAAGAGACACGGTCAGAATGAATCAGGGCAGATTCAAAGATCTTCAATCAATGAGCTAAATGTTGCATAATCTTCACGCAACAGTTACGATTACCTATTGTAACGTTACATTAATGATATTATTAGTCATTAATGCTCAATTATTAAGAAGAATAGACGTTATATTAAGAAATTCCTTATAAAAGGGAGTAAAATCTCACTTGTAGGGACACATTCGAACCACTACTGAAATATACTTATTTTTATGCGATCTTATTGCTTTCTTATTTACAAGTCTAATTCTTATTATTAGTTAATTTTCTTGGTTATCAGAAGCGCGAGTACTTCTTAAAATAACTTTGACTAAGAATCTAATTCTTTGGTTAAACACCTCTGACCTGGAAACCTCAAGTTCCTTGGCCAGATTTTCTTGGCCGGAGATCGCCGAGCTCAGTTGAGACTGGAGCTCCTTGATCTTTTTGGCTTGTACCAAGGACTTTTCTTTTGCATCCCGGAGATAGACCTCAGTCGAAGCTAGTTTTTCTCGGGCGGTCTCCTTTTTCGAGGCCAAGCGGTCCATAATTTTCTTCCATTTTTCGGCCTCATCTTTCACCATGTCCACCTCCACCTGGAGCTGCTCGATCTGGTCAAGTCTCTTTTGGACCTGCGGGTTTGGTTCTTTAGCCATTGTGTCTGAGTCGTCATCACTAAGTTCGAATACTCGTCTCACCTGCTCGACCAGGTCAGCATGCTCTTTCTGAGCTACTTCTAACTCGGCTTGGAGCTTCTTATTGAGGAGCTTGTAAGCATCCCTATTCTCGGTGAGCTCCCAAGCCTCGACCCCGTGTTGGTTTAACTCCTCTCGATATCGGATAAAATTTTCGTGATGAAGCACCGAGGCCTGCAAACACTAAGAAGAATGTTAGGACGCTCGCAACTTAACCTAAGTACATAATAGAAAGGCTTTCGAAGTTACCCGATTCAATGCATGTTGAGCTTCGTTGAAAAGACAAGGGGTCTCCACCGTGTCCATTTTGACTTGATCCTCTTCGGTCACCAGGCATCAAAGATAGCTGGAAACCCCCATGGGGCGGAGAGAACCCGGGAATCCTGCGGTATGGATATGATTATTGATGATTTCCGATCAGGATCTGCACTAGGGCTGCGAACCGGTAAACCAATCTCGGACTCGAAGAAGATCCATTGGTTCCTCAAGATGACATCTTCTTTGGTACCGGTAAGTCACCTAACCTAGTGAAGTCCTCCGAGGCGGTAGAGTCCATAGCGTCGAAGAAGTTGTTGAAGGAATTTGCCTCCCCTTGAGGCCCCTCATTTGGGTGTCCTTTCAACGTCTGAGCCTCGTTTATGATAGAATCAGTAAACGAAGGCGGCCTGGAGAGATCTATCACCCCAAGGACGTCCTTCGGTACATTATCTTCTGCTTGAGAAGCACCGACCACGGTCTCTCTGTCGACCTCCTTAGCTCAGGGCAAAATGGGCTTGACCCTCCCTAGTTCGGAGGCCTCGTCCACTGCCTCTCCATCGGCCTTCTTGGCTTGAGGCAGCTCTGTACTGCTCCTCATGGGGTTCATCAATTCAGAGTCTTCTTTTTCTTCTTCCGACTCATCCGTCAGCCGGTAGAGCGAGTCTGATGGGAGTTCTTGAGCGTTGGTAGTTTCTTTAGATTTGCGCACCAGTCGTCCCCTCGGTTTCTTCTTTTTGGGTCTTGGTAACTCAGAGCTTTTCTTCTTTTCTTCTCTTTATACTGCTTCGGAGCAGGGGGCTCGGTGAATATGTCCTCATCACCAGACGGAGGCCTAATCTCAACATCTTTTGATAAACCTGCAAAAGGAGAGTAAAACAAGTTAGAAGTCGACGGCGTAAAAATGAGGTCGAATGTAACTTAAAAGAAAAAAATCTCACCATAAGAACGGGACTCTCACCGTCCTTTTCAAATGTTCGCGCCACACGCGCTTGGAGTAAGGCTTCTACGACACGATGCCCTCGACCCACTCCTTGAGTCGAGGTACTGCATCCGGCATCTGCGCAACATCTGCACCACAAAGAATCGATAAGAAGAATGTCAAAAGAAAAATGATGAACAAAACTTTAAAGGCAAGGTTAAACTTACGCTTAATGTTCCATTTCTTTGGAAATGGCATGTTCTCGACCGGTATTAAGTCTGAGGTCTTCACTCGAATGAATCGGCCCAACTAACCTCAGTGATCCTCGTCGATGCTCTAGAATGGGGCCTTACTAGCCCGACGGGAAAGTTTTATTAGCCCCCTCGATATAGTCGGGGACTATACATGCACATAAGGTGGTCGATGGTAAAAAGACACCCCTTGAGTTTGCTCACGAAGAAGCGAAGAAGGACTACATTCCTCCAAAACGAAGGATGAATCAACCCGAGAGTCACCTCATACCTTTTGCAAAAGCTATGATCACTGGGTCTAAAGGACCCAGCGTGAAAGGGTAAGTGTAAACACTTAGAAAACCCTCCACGTGGGTGGTGATAGATTCCTCGGGGGAAGGAACCACTACGAGGTTATCGGCCCAGTTGCAGTCATCCTTGACCTTCTCGAGGATAGTGTTAGAGATTGAACATATGTATCTCGAAATCGGCTCACACCGGCCGAGTACCGAGGAGGTTTTCTCAACCTTAAAGTCGGCTCCGGTTGGGCACCCCGCAGGGACGAACACATTTAGAGGGGGTTCTGGTGTCGGTTCCTCAGTGGCAACGGACATAACGTTCTCAGACGGTCTCGAGGAAGATGGGGTTTCATTTTGAGAAATAGAATTTGAAGTCTTTGCCATTGCTTTTAAATAGGGAAAAAGAGAAGGTTCTGATGAAAGAGGAGGTGTAATTAGCGGATAACTTATGAAAGCTTTCAGAAAACTAGAAGGGAAGAAGTTTTAAACTTAAGCCAGAAAACCAAAGGATGAGAGTGATGAAATTTTCTTAAAACACAAGAGCAAAAGTTTGAATGTAAAAGTTCTAATGAATGGAATGAGGAAGTATTTATCGTTTGCAAACGGCGGTTCAAAACATGAAATGGCCGGCCAATAACTGACAAACATCTAATGCTTTGAATACTGGACCGACGGGGCATTTCAGTTTTCTTTTGTCGCTTACGTCATGATTTATCGAAGCAAGGATCGGAAGTTCATGTCATTTCTCACCATCTTCTCTACGAAAAATGGGGGGACTATCTGTATACGGTACAAACCGAGCTCGTTTGTTGAATGATAGATCGGGGATGAAACATAATGGATCAAAGATCGACCCTGGACTCCATCGAACCTAGGCACGAGGTTAGAGCATGCATCTTCAAGTTTATCGAGTCCGTAACTCTGGAATTGACCCCGACTCTGAACTAGCTCGAGAAGTCATTATCGAATCAAAATAATTGAAGACTGAAATATCTGTAACCGGTCGAATATCACGGCAGGAATCTCGACACGTATCAATGAAACTGATTAATTAGCAGATCATGGGATTTTTTACCTCATATAGAATTGTACCTAAAGTAGGACTCCTCTACTATATAAAGGGGGTCTGATTATTTGTAACACGCATCCCAAAGCAATAAACTGTTACTTCTAGCTATTATTATCTCCAATATTTTAAAAGGCGGGGGCGTGAGGCGAGACGTTTTACCTCTGACGAGGCGAGGCGTAAGCCCTGAGACATGGGGCATAAGCCCCACGGATCTTTAAATTTTACTAATTTCAAGGATTTTAAGATAGTATAAAATAAAAATAATTATAAAAATTACATTAAAAATCACAAAATTATAACAAATAATCTATTTAAAATTTATAAATTATAATTCAATTATGAATCATACGAAAAGTATGACATATATCACAATATACAAATTAGTTGTAACGTCGCTACAACTCAAACATCAAAAGTTTCAATGCGAATTCTTACATGTATCTCTGTAACGAATCTTAAAAGAATTTCGATATTATAATTTGATATAGTTTAAAATAGTCCATTTATTTAATATGCTTTCTATTTGAAAGAGAATTTATATAAAAACATAATTCATAATTTGAATATGATTCTCTAGCATCATTTATTTTTAAATTTGAACAAGTTAATAAAGTGACACATAATTCACCATACTATACCGTGATAACTAATTATTTGTAAATAGTTACTAGCTAATACTGGGATATTAAATTAATAAGTATTGTATTTCGTAAACATGAAAAATATAATCTTTAGAAAAATAATTATAAAAAAGTATGGACTATTATATAATAAAGACATAACAAAAACTAATAAATAAATACTTTTAAATGAAAGATTATTTAAAATTTACTATGATAGCAGTCTTATTGGATAACATGCAATAATTTTTATTCTAATTATGACATAAAATACACTCAACATAATGGTTAATGATTAAGAAAAAAGTAATTTTGGATAGTCAATGATTTATTAAGAAAATTTAAGGATTTACGAGGTTAGTTACCCACAATTGCATAAAGTTCTATTAGGCGAGCCCAGTACGTTGGGCGTTGGGCGTGTCCGGAGCGTAAGCCTCGACGGCCGAGGCGTAAGTCTCACGGAATTAAGCCCCACACATAAGCCCAGGGGCGTTTTACGAGAGCTCCGCCTCGGGGCGAGTCCCAATTCTGCCTTTTAAAACAGAGATTATCTCATTACTCTGTTCCGGCACCGATTGCAGCATTTTTGACTCGAGGGTGATCAACCTTCAAGGTCAAGATTGTTCAACTTGTATGGTTTGCATTTACTCTCTTTTATCATTGATTTCAATATTAATCTGATTTCTTTATTTATATGAAGTTATATCACGTATTCTTAAAATCACGTATAATTCAATTGTAATCTAATTTTGAGGGTGAACAACTTTCAGTAAGGAGTGTTTTATCCAATGTTGTAGATTTAATAGGTGGCAATAGATTTCGAAAGTAAGTATTTAAAGGAGCAACGAAAAGTAGAGCAATTCATTTCCCCAAGCTTTGTCCAAAAATCTCCTTATTTACATAACAATTTACACAGATCATCAACAAGCGAGTTGATCATTGAAGGTAGATATGTCCTCAAATATTGGTAGTCTTCTTGATCTTGAAGGGGCCCATTGATTTATCAGCTGTTGAAGCCCATTCATGAAGTCTCCATCCAGGTTTTGCAAGAATGGTGGAGGTTGCGTAGAGTCCAATTCCAACACCAATTCCTCCACACGGCTCCTTGTTTTTGGATCTTCAGAGCCCGCATAATTGCCCCTCCAAATATCTTCAAGAATATTTCGCGCCTCATCATAGCGGGCTTGTTCCATTAGACAATGGGCCAGATTACAGGCCTTGTTGCTGTCTGCATCAATCATTTGAGCTTTCTTGTATACAACTTCCGCTGCGATAAAGTTCGCTTTTTGCATATACGCCCAGCCCAAATTTCCCTGTAATAGTCACAAGGGTTTATTTTCTGAGCACCGATTAAGTGTGTTACAGCTTCTGGAATTATATTCTTATTATGAGCATTCTTTATAGCAGTACTTTATATTTTGTATTTTCTTTTCATTTGGAATATTCTATTCTCTCCGTTCACTTTTACTTGTCCACATTGATTTTGCACACCAGTGCATAATTTACCATGATACCGTATTCATTGGTGTAATAGTCTAAATGGGTTTGAAAAATGATTTGGAATGAGTAATTAATGCTTAGGGCAAAACAGGAAAAATAAATTAATTTTCTCTTGATATGCAAAAGTGGACAAATAAAAGTGAAAACTCTATTTTTAGAATAGTGAACGAACGGAGTACTATTTTAAAGTTGAATTTTTAGCCTCTTACGGCGGGTAACTTATACTATTGTTTTCTAGGTAACTAGTTCCTCTCCATATCACCCTTCCTTTGTCTATAAATTTAGAGGCTTGGCCTCATTTTTTAGAGATGGAAAATCTGAAAACTTCTTCCCTCTTTTCTACATTGTTGTATTGTTTTCCAAATAAATATAAGTCCCAAGTGTGATTTGCTCCGTTTGTTGAGTTCGCTGAATTCTGTGATTTGTGGTGCCGCTATGACAGAATAGTTGTTATGTTATATCCTCCGAGGAATTAATCTATAACCTTGTGCAACAGTGAGGGGATTAAATTCCTTAAGGACACACTGTGAATTCAGTGGGCTCAGAATTATTTTTCGATTTGTTTATTGAACTAACGTTTGTTTGCTTCTATTTTCTTATTTTGAACACAGTAATACCAATAATCTTAAGGAATTTAATTTTATTTTCGGTGCTAATCTGTTTTTGTCGAGACGGCTGATAAGAGGAAAGGTGAAATAAACAGTAGGATTAGTGGTGTAATATGGTCTATATATGGAGAGAAACGACTAAATCGAAACTGATCCGAAAAGTCGTTTTCAATCTCTAACACTTAAACTTACGATGGCTGGCAGACTAAGAGAAGAAGAAGTAATATTTCACTCCACGGAATTGGTGTCATGACTGGACAGTGGTAACTCTATACATTATTAGGCCAATCAGAACTTTCAAATTCCTTAGATCTATGGGTGGAAGTCTCAGATGTTAGGACTATGGTACTCGTCAAGAATGTTGAACATCACAATTGAAATTCGAGAGTTTTCACGGCATCACTCATAAATCATCAAGGAATATTTTTTCTTTTCCTAAGGACTTAATTATTAAACATTTATATAGTGCTCTAAAGAGACAAAGTACTGGTACAACAGACCTAAGGAAATTGAAGATTGGCACAAGTACTAGTGAGATCAAGCTAATTAAATTTCGACTTATCACAAATGCTTCATGGTTTCATCTAAAAATAATTTCATTTGTCCAGTGAATTTGTTTTGACTTAACTTACCGCTAATATTAGGCGTCTCTTGGAAAGCAAGTGAAGATAAGAAATCATGTGTTTCGTGATTTTGTTCCAAGCAGAATGATTCAAACAAATGATGGTTCAAAGTGACAACAAAATCGGGTTATGATTTCTTTACTCTACTGATTTTTTAATTAATTTACTATCCTATAATATTAGGGTAGATGTTAATTATGTTATGATCTCATATTATAAATTTAAAAACTACATGCATGATTAGGAATAACATGTGTTTTGTGATTTCTTGGCCAAATAAAAATTGTATAATTTGTTAATATATGCAATTTGGAGACATGCATAAATATATGTGAATGATTATTTCCAGGGTTGTAAGACATAAATTGGGCTTACGGTAATACTTGAAGTATTCTTGAGATCATGAATATAATATATGTAAAGAAGAACGTATATGTGTTTGATTAGAGAATGATATCCAACTGTTTAAAGTGTTATAATGGTTTAGTTGGAAAACCATTTGGAAAGGGAATTTAAAATGCTCGTGATTTTCTACATCCGTTATGGAGACTAAAATCTTCATGATTTTCTACTCCTGTTTCGAGATCAAAATCTGTGTGATTTTATACTCGTTCATTGAGGTTAAAGTTTTTGTGACTTCCTACTTATTTGTCGGAAATTAAAGTCTAAGTGACTTTATATTTTGGAGATTAAAAACTTAGTGAATTTTTTCTCCAATTTATTATTCGATTTGAAGATTAAAACTTCATCATTTAAATAAATTTGATTGTGTCACATATTACTCGGAAACTTCGTCGTTTAATAGATACAGTATCAGATATTACTCGGTAAGAAGATTAAAAACTTCACCATTTTATTAATTCTGATTGTGTCAAATTGGTTTGAAGATTAAAAACTTCACCTTTTATTCTGACTCTGTCGTGACACAAACAACGGTTCTTGTTGTTAGCTTTACAAAGTAATAGGGGCGGCAAATATGAATCTCAATTAGAAGAAATATGTTTGGAATATAACATCATTCACCAAACGACTGCCCTTTACTCAGCGCAATCTAATAAAATTGCAGAAAGAAATAATAGAACGCTAAAGGAGATGATGAATGCCTTGTTGATACGTTATGGTTTACCCCAAAACTTGTAGGGGGAAAGTTATTCTTACAACTAACAGAATACTGAGTCGAGTTCCCCTTAGCAAAACGCAATCTATTCCATATGAAAAATGGAATGCAAGGAAGCCCAACTTAAATATTTTAAAGTGTGGGGGTACTTACTTAAAGTGCAAGTTCCTAAACCCAAAAGGGTGAAGACCGGACCGGAAATTATTGATTGCAATTTTCATGGGATATGCAACAAATAGTAAGGCATGTAATTTTTCTTGTTCATAAATTAGAAAATCCTGACATTCATATTAATACGGCAATCGAATCAGATAATGTTGAATTCTTTGAGAATATTTATCCGCATAAAAAAGGGATGTGAGTCGTCTAATGAAATATCTAAGTCACCTCGGGAAGAATTAAAGGGAAGTACACCTAATTAGGTGAATCCAAGACGTAGTAAACGTCAAAAGACAACTACTTCCTTTGGACCATATTTTCTGACATTCTTGTTAGAAAATGAGCCTCAAATATTTAAAGAAGCAATGTCTTGCTTGAAAACACAATATTCGAAAGAGGCAGTCAATAGTAAGATAGAATCCATATTAAGTAATCATACTTGGGAAAATGGTTGATCTTCCTCCAGGAAATAAACCTTTGGGTTCTAAGTGGATTTTCAGAAGGAAAATGAAAGTTGATGGTACTATTGACAAATAGTAGGCAAGATTAGTTGCTAAATGGTTTAGACAATGAGAATGTCTTGACTATTTTGACATACACTCATCAGTTATGAGTATTGCATACATATGAATGTTAGTAGCATTGACATAAATATACGGTCTTGAAATCCATCAAATGGATGTGAAAACACCCTTTGTAAATTGTTATTTGGAGGACGAAATTCACATGGAAGAACCAATGATTTGTGGTTCCTGAAAAAGAAAAGGAGGTGTGCAGACGTGTTAAGTCTCTTTTTGGACTAAAACAAGCACCCAAAGAACGACATATGAAATTTGATCACACAATGGTATCAAATGGTTTTAAATATTGATGGATAGAAGAAAAGGAACATGAAATGTTTGGAATGTGAGAGCATTTAGCTTATGCATGACAGAAGCTAATATTAGATGTAATGTCTAAATGATATAATTTTTGAACCCCGCCAATCCTTAGTGGATATTGATATGATGATCGGTGAATTCATTACTTGTTCAGTATTAGTGATGAAACTACAAATTTGAAAGTTGTTTATGTGCTTTTGCAGAAATGATTTGTTCTTTCTTGAACATTTATAATGTTTAGCTCTTTTATGAAAGAGCTCTTTTATGAAAGGGTATCACCTGTAAGGCTGTGACTTTTCATGAAAAGTGCGTTTACATGTTTTGTATAAACTTGACCGTTCATGAACAAATGTATTAATACGTTGGTCTATAATGAGGTGAAACAACCGATGAACATGACCAAAATCCATTCCAAGTTGGATTTATTTCATGAATTAAAGTGCTATAATTTGCATATCATATAGAAGTATGAATAAATAGCATAGAAATGCTTGAAAATGGCGGAATGATTACGAATGTTGTGGCAACAACTTGTGCCAATCATTCCAGTTGTTGTTATAATATACTATTACTACAGTAAATGTAGTCTATGCAATTGAAAGTCGAGACGTATTAGTCTACGATATAAGAAAGTTTGCATTGAACTTTCATAACAATGAAACGAGTTTTGAAGTATTTGAAATATACACCAAATTATGCTTTGCACCACAATAATTATCCTGCGACAATAGAGGGGTATAGTGATGCAAATTAGATCACCGGTTGAATCGATTCTAGACACTCGGTGGAGGAGCGATGTCTTGAAAATCATCCAAATAAATCTGCATTGACCGCTCTACAGTGAAGGCTGAATCTATAGCCTTAGACAAGGTCGGTGAAGAAGTTGAATGGCTCCTAAATTTTCTTGAAGAAGTTCCATCTTAGTTCAAAATATTGGCACCTATATGCATACATTGCGACGGTTAAGCGGCAATAGTAAGGGCTGGGGGCATTATGAATAACAGAATTATCATAATTGACTACGTGAAGTCAAGCGATAATGTGTCGGATCCATTTATAAAAGGCCTAACTAGAAAGGTAGTTGAAAGATTATCGAGAGGAATGAGATTATGGCCAAGGACAAGTCATTGTGGAGGTAACTCTACCTAGAAGACTGGAGATCCCAATATCTAGGTTCAAGGAGCTCAAACAAAGTCATTAATGATGGTTCAACATTGTCAACTAAAATTTATTTTTGGTCCATTCTCGTGATGAGACAATGTTCAGTGCCAAAGATAAAACATTAAGGGTTTTTAATGGTTTCTAAGTTCGATACGGGGTATATCAAATAGTGTATCTACGGGATAACACGTTTAGGAATCACGTATGTAAGTGTGAAGTGCTAGCCGCTTCAAGGAGAGTTCTGTAAGGCCAATTCTCTATGCACTTACGAAACCAATGGCTGAAACGAACACAACAATGAGAACCAAAGACGGCTAAGGGTTGATTGTGTGACTTATGGTTGTCTAGGTATACATCAAAGTTTGACGGTTCAAAGATATCAAATATACCGATTGACCGAGCCGATATAAGTTCACTACTGAAAGTTCAAAGGGAAAACTACTTATCCAGATGCGATTAATCCTTACTTGCGAATCACACAATATTTTCATGCATGTATTTCACATATGTCCATTCCCCATTCATGTGGGGGATTGTTGCGTTTTTTCTTTAAAGGGTGTGAGTGGGAAATGGAAGAGGCACCTTTTGGATTGCACCTCTCCATATCACCCTTTCTTTGTCTATAAATTTTGAGGCTTGGCCTCGTTTTTTAGAGAAGGGAAATCTGAAAACTTCTCCCCTCTTTTCTACGTTGTTGCATTATTTTCCAAATAAATATAAGTGCCAAGTGTGATTTGATCCGTTTGTTGAGTTCGCTAAAGTTCTGTGATTTGTAGTGCCGCTATCACATAATAGTTATTCCGTTACATTATGGAAAGAATTATCCATAACCTTGTGCAACATTGAGGGGATTAAATTCCTTAAGGACACACTGTAAATTCAATGGACTCGAAATTATTATTCGATTTGTTTATTGAACTAACGTTTGTTTGCTTCTCTGATTTTCTGATTTTGAACACAGTAATACCAACAGTTACCTCTTTTACCTATGTGCACGCATGCCTGGGCAATAAAGTAAGGGGTATATTTTAGCTTAATTAAAGAACATATATAGCAAAAGGTACGTATAATTACCAGAACTCTGGCTGTCTCTTGCCTGACAGAAACTTGAAACTTCTTTCCATGAGAGCGAGCAGTTTTTGTAGGCTTACCATTGAAGACCTGCCCTTGGTATATCTGTTTCAACTTTTGTTTCAACAGCGCTATTTGTTCATCTACTTTTCCACATTTCTGCATACATTACATTACAATTAGTCATATAATATAGTTGGTGCGTGTCTATGAGCAAACTCCAGTCGCGTGTATCAATTGTCACATGAACTTTTTTAGTATAATCAATAGTCGACTTTACCTAATCATCAAACTTGTGCACATATTATACGTATCGATGTGTATTAGTATAAGCCTATATATGAGGTGACAACATAATTTAACTGAATTAGTGATTGGAAATTGGAAACACATGCACTTTGTGAACTGTCCAAACTTTCACCATGTTAGTGAAATGTTCAATCTCCGTATATATGTACTTCCCTTATCCCCATTAATTTTCCTATGTAATTTCATTTTTTTGTTTTATTGTCCAATAGTCGATTAATTCAGATTCTCAAGTAAAATTCTCTCCATACCTTGAGGAGATCGAGGAGAATATTATCAAGGGACTCTTGAGCTTGTTGGGAGCAGAGAGATCTGAATGAGTAGATGGCTTCAATAGCCTCTTCAGTTCGATGAAGTTGCTTCATGATCACACACATGTCTTTAAGGGCACTATCCACTCTGTCTCCTCCATTTATTGCCTTCCAAAACCACACTATTGCTGCTTCTGGGTCCTTCTTTACCAGCTGAAAACGATATTTGTATACCTCAGTTAGTTTTACAAAACGACACGTAAAAGAGGAAAAGTGCTATCTCCATCACATGGTTCACGTATTAAGGCATGAAACACTTTTTGCTTCAAGAAGTAGTCCAAACCTAAAATGTCGGATACTAGGAAGAGACGTCAAAACTCAAAACATCCATATATAGGGAAATTGGGATGGTTTTGAGATCTAATTATAAGCTAATTGTGGTCGGATGTATGTATTGTTCCCATATTACAAGTACTCTATTTTCTATCGACATATAAATTAAATCTCTAACCAGATTAATAACTCGTAGCAGACATTGGATCTAAAGAGAACATAGCAACCAAGGGTAAAACTTAATTAGTCCCAACTTTATATGGATCTTTTCTTTCATTTCCAACATGTAAACTAGACAATAATATAATTACGAGATTAGAAGCACTAATCTCTTGAAAATGTTCTGCAGGTCACCTAGAATAGTTTAAGCGGAATTATAAAGAATTTAATTAGTTGATTAAATTAAATTGTCGGTGATTTAATTTAATTAACTGGTATTTGTGATCGTGACATGGAGAAATTAAATAAGTGTTAGTGAATTTTTTGAAATTCATATTGAGAAGTTCAATTACAAATTTTAATGGAATAAATTGCAATTAATTATAGTAAATATTAGTTCATGCAAATTTTTGAACTAATGTTATAAAGGGTAGCCTTTTTGTTTTTGTGGTTCCTGCTATACCTAGTAAAAATCTGGACTGACTTGGGAGAAAAGTCATCCTTGAGAGTTAGAGTAGGATTCTACTTGCACAAACAGAATCCTAAACGTTTTTGAAGTCCTCTTTTGGCTGAAAAACGAGTCTACTTAAGTAAGACTTTTTCACCTAATAACTCACTTTAAGAATTGTATTGTTTTTGCCCACTCAAAACAATTTCGTCTAAGGTCTTACTAGGAGCATAACAGAAGACTGCAGCCCTGGATTCTTGCTATGTGGAGGACATGTGCAACGTTTTCAAGAGGTTAGTGCTTCTAATCTCGTAATTATATCATTTTCTAGTTTACATGTTTGTGATACCTGGGTTTGCTAGGACAAAACAAATTAGGTGGCATGCGGAAGCTAGTAAAGCAACAATAGAACGACGATAAATCAGACAACAGAAGAGAAATATACCAAAAGAGACACAAACATTTAACGTGGTTCGACCAATTGACCTACGTCCACGGCGGAGATGATCAATCCACTATATAAAAAGAGAGTGCAAAATATCGAGAGAACAACCTCACGAAGAGGCAAACACAAGTGACACACTCACACTTGTCCCGTAAAGTTCTCCCCCTAAACACGACTCTCAAACCTCATATGGCTACATTGTGGATGCTACAGAATGGGAAGGACAGATCTTCAATTTATAGAACTCCAAACATTTTCCTACAAGAAAAGGGACTAGCCAAATATGGAAGAAATATATTTTCCTTCTAGAAAGGGAAAAACCAAATTATAGTAAATATGGTATCCTTTCCTTCATAAGATAGGAAAACCAATTATTGTAAGAAAATCTGGACAAACACCTAACAATTATCCCTCTTGGCCTGAATTTTCTGACAAAATAAACTTGATCTTCAAATGGCCTTCAACAGGTCGCATCTCCAAATCTCCACTACAAAGTTTGTCTAAACGTGCCTAGCACATCGGTCAAATTTCTCAGACAAAAATTACGATTATCGTCAAATATGTTGCGGCTAGAACTGAACCCGCCAAGATGAACCTGTCTTGAACCTCGCTCTGATACCACTTGCTAGGACTGAAAAAAATCAGGTGTCATGCAGAAGCTAGTAAAGCAACAATTGAACGACGATAAATCAGAAAACAGAAGAAATTATGCCAAAAGAGACACAAACATTTAACATGGTTTGGCCAATATAATTGACCTACGTCCACGGCGGAGATGAGCAATCACTATATAAAAAGAGAGAACAACCTCACGAAGAGGCAAACACAAGTGACGCACTAACACTTGCCCTGTAAAGTTCTCCCCCTGAACACGACTCTAGAACCTCATATGGCTACATTGTGGATGCTACAGAATGAAAATGACAGATCTTCAATTTATAGAACTCCAAACCTTTTCCTACAAGAAAATGGACTAGCCAAATATGGAAGAAATATATTTTCCTTCTAGGAAGGGAAAACCCCAATTATGGTAAAATATGTTGTCCTTTCCTTCATGAGATAGGAAAACCAATTATGGTAATAAAATCTGGACAAACACCTAACAATTCTCTCTCTTGGCCTGAATTTTCTGACAAAATAAACTTAATCCACCTTGTTCAAATAGCCTTCAACAGGTCGCATCTCCAAATCTCCACTACAAAGTTTGTCTAAACGTTCATAGCACACCAGTCAAATTTCTCAGACAAAAATCACGATTATCGTCAAATATGTTGCGGCTAGAATTGAACCCGCCAAGATGAACCTGTCTTGAACCTCGCGCTGATGCCACTTGCGAGGACCGAAAAAAATCAAGTGTCATGCGGAAATTAGTAAAGCAACAATTGAATGACGATAAATCAGACATCAGAAGAGAAATATCAAAAGAGACACAAATATTTAACGTGGTTCGGCCAATTGACTTACGTCCACGGCAGAGATGAGCAATCCACTATATAAAAAGAGAGTACAAAATATCGAGAGAGCAACCTCATGAAGAGGCAAACACAAGTGACACACTAACATTTGTCCCGTAAAGTTCTCCCTCTAAACACGACTTTCAGACTTCATATGGCTACATTGTGGATGCTACAAGGACGGATCTCCAATTTATAAAACTCCAAATATTTTCTTATAAGAAAAGGGACTAGCCAAATATAAAAGAAATATATTTTTCTTCTAGAAAGAAAAAAACCCAATTATGATAGGTATATTTTTCTTTCCTTTACGAAGATAGGAAAACCAATTACAGAACAATAGAGAGGAAAAAGAAGAAAGAAGAGACAAAAGAGAATTACCCGAAGAGTTCTCTTGTTGAAACGGTGAGAGCACATTTCAAGGAACGAAATTAATTACTTTTTGAGTTTCATAATATGTCGTCCCAAACAGATAAGATTTGTGACTAGTGTACCAATAGATCTATAAAATGTGTATTACTTTAAAGCACTAGATTTGACCAAGCTTGGTTGTCAAGTATTTCATCCATGAAAGCGCAGCTATATTAGTTGAGCTAATTATGAAATTTTGGCCTTACTTCAGACCTAATTAACTTAGCCGGGCCTATAATATTCATTCCGGATAAACTGATTCTAAATCATGAATTTGCATTATCTAGCTTGAAATATATTAATAGCAGCAAGAAATCAAGCAAAATATTGTCTTTTTCTCTTTCGCATTTAATGTTTGTTGGAGCATCACCAATATTTTATAAAATAAACTTAGCTCGTTGGTCGGAAATGGTTAATTTCCAATATATGAAGAAACCTGTTTCTTAAAGATATGTTTAGTTCTGCGAACATAAGTAGAGTAATAACATATTTAAGGGTAAATAAAAAAAACCTGAGCATGCTTGGCCAGAACATAAGGGCCATCACCTGAAGGAACCTTATGAACAACATGAAAGAGCTTCTTCTCTTTATTCTTCATTTCCATCTTTCTAATACAAGGGAATATGAATCTGGAGACGAGATTCAGAAAATAGTTATATGAATATGAGCGGAACAGCAACTAGCTAGTAATGGCATAATGAAGCTAAGGTTGAACCTGGACGAATATCCGTCTCTATTAGTTAGCTAACTAGTAGTAATAATTTTCTCTACTAGCACTAGCTGTAGTACCAAGTACCAACTGCCCACGTAAGATATGTCCCACCTGCTTCCACATTTCTTTTATCTTCTCCCTCCCTCCTCCCCTCATCTCATTAATTCCCCCTTTCATTGGGTAGTGGCACGAATCCAACTTCTATGCACAAAAATATACTACTAAATTATCTTTAAAAAAATAATATAATTGCTAAATTAATAACAAACTAGAGTTATTAAAGCAGTCATGGCTCGACCAAACTAGAGCTCCAATAGGAGCTTTTGAATTAGAAGACGGTTTTTTTTTTTTTTCATTTTTTAAAAAACAATTACTACTGTGTTTGGATTTGGTTTGATATGTATTTAGGCCTCATTCATTCTGATCTCAGACATTAAGTGCGTTTGTTTTTTAAGTCTGAATCTTAATCATTAAGTATTTTTTTTTTACTTCACTGCCGCTTAATGGATCTGAATAGGTCTGTATGATTAAAATGTATAACAGAGACTTAATTTCATTAAGATGCTATCACATATTCATTATTAACTGCCGCCACCACCTACCATTATCAACTACCATCACGCCGCCACCACCACCACCACCAAGCCACCATCATCCTCAATCATAGCCACCACCATCATCACCCACCATCCCCACCACTCCGACAACCATGATTCTCACACACAATCAACAATCATCCACCTCAACTACTACAACCAACCACTCCATCACCATCAACAATCACAGCCGGCACCGCCCATCATTATAACTTACCACCACCCACCCACCAGCTTCCTCAATCACAATTACTACCACCACCCGCCATTATTAACTCTCGCCACCCACCACTACCAATCACTACTAGATACTACCATGACCACCATCATCAACCAAAATTACCACCAACCACCGCCTCTAGTCGGCATTCACCCGTTAGCCATCACCACCAACAACTATCATATTTCAAAAATTATATATTTTATTGATAGAATATTAGATTAGTTAGTATTTCGTTTGAATTTTATGTTTATTAATTTCAAATAAAGATAAATTATATACATTCAGATGTTAAAATGAAACAGTCTTAATTATTTAGTATTCAGATCTTAATACGCATCTTAATATATTCAAATATGTATTCGGATTCAAATTTCTTAATCTTAATACATATCTTGACATTCAGATTCAGACGTCTTAATCTTAAAAAAAAAACAAATGAGGCCTTGATGTTGTTGGGTGTTAGGTTTTGTTTCAGATATCATTAATACCCTAAAATGTATTTCTAGACTTTCATATGGGTGGAAATTGCACAACATAAAACAGATTTGACATGTTTAGATACTCATTAACATACAAATAAAATAATCTGGCTGAAGAAAAACAAAAAAAGAAATACATTTGGCAAAGAAAAGGAAAAATTATGTGGAAGAGATGGCCCACGCGGGGGATCGCATGTTTGTTAGGAGTATATTAAACAACTCTTTTGAAAAAACAAATTGGTCTTCATTTGCTTTCTAACAAGTACAAGTATACATTTATTTTTATTTTATTTGCTTTAAATTTTATTGGTACAATGTCTAGTGAATAAATATTTTGAGTAACCTTGAGATTAAGCTTTCCTTCCTAATTACGTCGACCATTCATTTACAGTTGATTGTCCAACTTAGAGGTCTCTTTTAAATTTTATTCCAAAGTGCGTGTAAGAGTATCCTATCCAAAGATTCATGACCGTTTATGTTAATTAATTTTCGAATAATACTTCCAAAACTGATCCACCATTTTTACCAACTTCCATATACTTTATTAGTTGTCAAAATATAATACTATTAGTTGTGTGTCTCTTCAGAGGCAGAGTTAGGAAATTATAATGAAGTGTAAGGTATATGAATATAGAATACTTGGTTAAACCTCAAGTGCTTTAAGCCAAAAATAATAAATGGGATTCACCCCAATCCCCTTCAACCAAACATTACATTGTATATATAAAACACAATCTATTTTTTACCTTTATATATTAAGTTTTAAATCCTCTTGACACAGCCCAAAAGTGTAACTTAGTGGTCAAGGAGGTTAATAAAATTTTTTGTAAGGTTATATGTTCAACTCCCACTAGCTACAATCGTTTGCCTCATTGAAAGTATCTTATCGTAAGTGTCCAATTAAGTTTTGGAATTCTTATGTGCTCTATCATACGCAGAAGCCCCTATTTTTCAACTGAATTCCAACTTGGTCAATTTTTCAAAATTTAAATGGTTTACTAGGCTAATCTCAGTTCAGGACATCCCACCAAATACAAAAGCAACAAAACAAGTTTCCTTAAGAACTGTAATTTGGGTTTGTCTTAGTTTAATTTGTTAAAGAAATTCTTTTGGCATTTGCTTAATGAAAATCTTCATACCTATCCATAGCAAAGAAAAGACCAGTTCCAGAGTAGTAGAAAGAGAAGGAATATTAATTGAGAAATCAACTGCACGGCTGAAAATAGTCTATAAGACGCCGGGTAGAATATTTTGAAAGCACAATAATATGTTCTACAATCCTCCATGTCATCATTTTATCATTTCTTTTACCAATTTGTCCTTGCTAGAGCTATGGACCTGGACATCTCAAGCGACGTTGTTAACTTAACCAAACATGGAATAGAAGTTTTGGCATTTCATCAAGTCTTTCAAATTGATTGTCCACTACGTACAGTCCTTAAGGGAAAGAAATACCAAAAAATCAAATCTCCCGAAGACGAGGAAAAAAAATCATCTATACTTGAATAAATACAGCCACAACAATGCAACCACAGTGAATGAATAGACAGCAATCAGCAATTGGCTACTTGACCTTGGCTTCATTAAAAGCAAATAGAGGATATAAGCTTTTCCCACATTCCACGATGCTAAAAAAACAACACAATCACTGCTTATGAAACAACCCACAACAATTTCATGCTTTTCTTTAGACATACTTTTGGACTGAAAGAACCACTAAGCCAAGGCAAGTGTGCAAAAAAAGAGTGCCAATACCCAACTAAGCCTGGTTGCCACCTCCTCTTGGACGGAGGCCCATTCGTCCACGGCCACGGCCATAACCTCTGCCACCTCCACCCCTGCCTCTTCCATAATCAGAGCCTATGTTCATATGTATAAACAAAGATTCAACGCAAATACATAATATAACATTGTAAGAAATACCATAGTTAAAACCCAAGAAAGTATTCATGCAAGCAGTACTATATGGACACTCAAGAAGTGCACTTACCAGGATATCCCCATCCACCACGGCCCCCACCTCGACCCCAGTTTGAGTAACCACCATTTTCCCGGCCCCAGTTCGAGTAATCACCATTTTCTATTAAAATATAATTAGCACCGGTTAGGTATCACATCATCCCTGCATTTAATGAGCATATTACTTCCCAGAGATCTTAAGCAACAGAAGAATACCTTGATAGTTTCCATATCCACCTCTGCTCCAACCACGTCCCCTCCCTCTACCACGACCTCGTCCTTGTCCTCGCCCATATGAATCTAAAACAAAGGCGCAGTAATTCAAGATGTTATGCAATTTCCACTTGAGTTTAATTCTGCAAATATCTTCATGTAGTGATTTTGTCTGGTTCCTCATTACCTTCATTACCAGCATAGTAGACTGCCCGTGTTTGTCTAGGCGGTTGCTGCTGCAGTTGAGGCTGGTAATTTCTGTACTGTGGCTTCATTTGTTCAATCTCAACCCCGGAAGGAGCTTGATACCTATGAACATGAAGTTACATTTTGAGCCAGGAAAAGTACGATAGTAATCAGTTACAGCCACAATATTTCGGTGATAAGACACTAAAAAATACAGTAACTATCATAGGAAAGAACAATTCAGACAAAGATCATTGATTGGTTTCCAGAATGCATGTCGAACAGCAAGAGGAGCAAACTTCATAGAATCAGACAAAGATAGAGAGTTACCCAGGAGAATTCGTGTTCAGTTCCTTTGCTGACAAGGTGATTGAAATCATTGACACATGGCGGGTCTGCTCTACACTTAAATGCATATAAAACCAATTTCAAGAAATTAGTACCACATGCATACTGTTCATGCTTAGGGATATACACTACAAAAAGAAAACATTATGGGAGTAAATCAGGATTGGAACTTACGGCAAAAGACCCTCTTCGAGAGGCTCCCATACATCTGTTATGCTTACTGAGCTGATAGCAGTGTCTTGATGCAGTTGAGGCATTCTTCGCTGCAAAAGATTAAGATAATTGAGTTACATCTTAACATATAAAAGTAGGAGAAGGAAGAGAAGTAGAGAAAGAAAACCATCTACGCCAAGCTACCTTAATGATCTCTGCTATAGCAACTGTTTTGCTAATTGCCTGACCCATTGCTTTCAAGACAATCTCTTTCCCACGCCTCTCCTGAACAGTATGTTTAGAACTTTGTATTAGCAACTAACAGGAAAATGCTGGTTTTACTATTGCAAAGGCCAAATGACCAAGAAAATCGTCCCACCAAAAACAAAGGGATGAAAAAAACTTAATCTACATATAACCACTCCTTAAAACCTCTGCTTGTTTCCCAGTAATGGATGAGCTGACCAATAATATTAATGGTGAAATTCCATAAAATGGATGCTATTTGCGTGATACTGTGTTAATTAAAGAAACTAGCGATATCATGTGAGATTAAATATTGAGCCTTAGAAGCACCACATATCAATAAGATGGGTGTCACAGAACTTTGGATGTTAAGACTACCATGTGGTCACGCAAGAACATATGAGATTAGAACACATCTGACAGATGGCTAAAATAGAACATATAGATGATAAAATGAGACAAAGCTGCCTGAGATGGTTTGCAATGTTCTAACTAGACCTCCAAATACACAAATGCGACACTATGCTGATTGAAAGAATTAAATGAGGATACGGAGAAAAGTTGTCTTAGAAAATCCAAAATCTCTCACAATTTCATGTTGTTTAGCTAAGAGCATAACATAACGTAAGTACCGAATCTATATATAGGTGTTATCAACTAGATGAGGTTTAAGTTTTGATATTCTATACTTACATTAGGTCCGAAGTAAGATGAAGAAAACCTATAATTTCATATTTTTATTAAATGACAAATTACTTAGTATTGGAATGAAATGATTTGAATTAAATGAATTTAGGGAATTCATATAGCCACTCCAACTGATGTAGCATTGAAGTGCAGTTCATAGATTGATTGGTTATAACCACTCGTGTTAGTACTTGAAACAATCATATTTTCGGGATGTTAAATGTTAAAAAAAGGTTGCTCAGACCAGCAACTTCTGTCAAACAGTTTATCTCATCTTGATTCAAAAAGCATATTTTTGAATCAGCAGAGAACATATTTTGAAGTGTATCTAATTTATGATTGCTTGATGTAAGAACACAACAAAAAGCAGTCCAAAGACAAATACTGGAAAAATTATAAAAAATTTAGAAGAAACCAGCAGTATTCTAATCTGCATCATAAAAATATCAAGCAATTACAGAAACCCCATTTTCCTCCACCTTTCCATTTATTGTTTGCAGTAGCGTAGGAATTTTACAGCCGTTTGATGCATCAAATTAGGCAAGAAGGTTGCCTATTAATGCAAAAGTTACCCTAATATTTCACATTGTAAAGCAGAGTGGAATATTTCAAAACGTGCACTTAACCATTTTATGGCCAGGAAATGCAATCCTAGGTGCATTCACGTGTTGCTAATCTTCTCCTACATTTGTACATATCAACACAGACACTCTAGAATTTGCAGAGGCTATCACTTTTCCCTACTCTATGCCCATCCCCAACCACCACCCAATAACTGTTTTCCTTTTATTATGTTTTAACTTGGTGCAGTAAGAACTCCTATAAAGTGTGCAATCTGTAATATAACTAAACCTAACAGATGTAGGATAAAGATGAAAGGTTAATGCAGTCACGTAAACTACATTATGTCCAAATTTTAATTCCACAATAAAAACAAATATCAGAAACATCGTTCCAATCCAATACAACAACAAAAAATTTATAAGAAGAAACAACATACAGGATAGGATCCATTAGAAATATTTGGTAATGACAAAACAAAAGTGAAACGGGAATAAATTGAGAAAAGGGAATCGGAAAGGTGAGTACCTGAAGAAGAGTAGTGGCATAGGTGATGTAGTTACGAACCAAACCCTGTGAAGTGATTCGGATCTCGTTCTCATTTATGGGTAATTCCTGCTTCGGTCTTTCTACTTTTTGGTATCTATCCATTTGGATTGTGGAACCACAACAACAACCCTAAAACCCTTCTCTGTTTGTGTGTGAGAGCCGAGAGGGAGGGAGAACTGAGAAAGAAATGAAATACAGCAGCAGGCAGCGGCATGGGATTACAGCCACGTGGATTACATTTTAAACATGGAGTTTTAAGCTTACTGTGAAGCCCACTTTTGAAAGCCCAATGTATTGGCCGGTACGTTGGAATCAGGACTGTATCTTGAGATTGGAACAGTTTGAGCCCAGTTAATTTCCTATTTTTCTTTTGGAATTTTAAACTTATTTATCCAGTTTTAACTAGATTTTGTATATTTAAGAAAAAGTAACTAAAGTTTTTTTTTTTACAAATTCGATTAAAAGCTTACAATTTATATGACACTAGAATATAATTTTTCATTATACAGAATTCGGTCAAAAGCTACAATTTATATGCAATTGTTTTCCAAAGTTCGATAAAAAAACTACAGTTTACATACAACTCGTATACTATGTCATAAAAAGAAAGTCTTAGCATTTCTATATGTAAAGTAGTAATATTGGAAGAATTTAATATATATTGTGTGTATATAGAAAGTTTTAAACATAATTTAACCAACTCTAACAGGTTATCTATCCTTTTTCCAGGATATCATTTCATACATAATGTAGTACATTCATGCAGTTAGTTTTTAAGACCTAATTATGTAAATATATTTTAACGTTTAGTATGTGAATACAACTTAAAGGCCCAGAAAAGAAATACGTACTAAACATTTTAAGGGGAAGTGCATGGTTAGCCATTAATAACACATGTATTTACTTTTATTGCACTGTTTAAAATGTCTTTAGTCTTAGCTATTGCTTTAATAAACTTTAACTGCCCGGACGAAAATACTCTTTTGCTCATAAAGTTCAGGACCAAGTATCATTAACTTATGAGCTTGTTACTGTAAGTTCAGGACTAGTTGTCCTTAATTTATGAGCTTGTTATTGTAAGTTCAAGACTAGATGTATTTAATATATGAGCTTGTAAGTCTAAGTTCCGGACTACATGTCCTTAACTTTTGAACATGGAACTCGAAGTTCAGGACTACCTGTCCTTATTTTCTGTGCTTGTAACTCGAAGTTAAGGACTACTAGTCCTTAATTTTTGTGCTTGTAACTCTAAGTTAAGGATCAAATGTCATTAACTTATGAGCTTGTTAATGTAAGTTCAGGACTAGCTATCTTTAATTTATGAGCTTGTAAGTCTAATTTAAGGATTACTTGTCCTTAGTTTTTGAACTTATAAATCTAAGTTTAGGACCAAGTGTCCTTAACTTACGAGCTTGTTAATGTAAGTTCAGATTGTCCTTAATTTATGAGCTTGTAAGTCTAAGTTAAGGACTACTTGTCCTTAGTTTTTAAACTTGTAACTCTAAGTTTAGGACTACCTGTCCTTAACTTTTGAACTTGTAACTCTAAGTTCAGGACTACATGTCCTTAACTTTTGAACTTGGAACTCAAAATTCAGGACTACCTATCCTTAATTTCTGTGCTTGTAACTCTAAGTTAAGGACTAAATACAAAATAATTACAAAGAATTTTTATTGAATAGATACGTTAATTACAAAGAATTTTTATTTAGTTTTTGTGGTGAATTCTGGTCGGAGAGCACGAGAGGCTTCTCATATCGAATTACACCAAAGCACCATGTTTAGCTCTCTATCTTCTTGGTAAAGGTGGGTCTCGCCTTTTCTCATAGCACCCACATGGATTTGTTTAGCTTTCTGATTTTTGTGTGAGGCTAAAAATCATAATCCAGCTGCAAATACAACGAACTTCGACTGCTGCTCTGTTGTACAGAACATGAAAATGGCGTAATTTTCGTTTGGAAAAGAAAGAGTAACACTGTTTTTTCATATTAATTTGAATAAACTAGTCATTAATTTTGCTCAGCATTAAAAATGTTGAATACCACTTTAAAAAGTGGCTATCCCACACAATTTTTACATATTTTACACCAAATTTAAGCCATTAAAATAATATGAAAGGCTTTTACTTTTCAATATCAGAAGAAAAGGTGATAGTAATAAAAAATAAAGGTTTGCATATTTATAAAAACCTCGTTGCATGTTGAAATTCTTATCAAATTTAAACTAGTTATGAGTTGACCCAAAAAAAATTGTTATGAACATTTATGTGGCATATTAATTTTATTAAAATTAAATCCATAAAATAGTTTGGATTATATTTTAAATTCATGACATTGTGGTCCATAAAAACACTATGGGCTAATATAATTGAATTAATTATATAAGTCAAATATATTAAATAAATAAGTCTTAATCCATTGGGCTAGCCCATTTAATTGGACTAAAGTGATGAGTTCACTTTATTAAGCCCAAGATGTCATCTTCCTAGAGGCCCAGTTTGGCTCCACGTGTCAAATGACGTGGCATGTCAAGCCGGAAGAGCCAATAGGATCGTGCCACGTGTCAAAATGACAAACCATGCCAAGTCATATTAAAAGGTCAATGAAATCGTGTCTCGTGTGCAAGTGACATGTTCTGGCCAATCAAATTCCGGCTTTTGTCACACTTCAATTTGATTGGTCGAAAAGAGTTTGTTCTTATCATAATTCTTCCCTCCTACAACTATAAATAAGGGTCTTCATAACTCAGAATAGGGACCAAAAGTTATATCAAGAAGCAAGAAAGAGCTCGTGAATGAAAGGCTGCAAATTACTCCACAAGTTTCAAGCTTCAAGAAATCAAGTTCAAGTTCAAGCAATCAAGTTCGAGCTCAAGAACGAAGAACAAATCAAGATTCAAGGAGTACGAGTTCAAATCAGAGTTCGTGCTAGTTGAATCCAAGATCATTATCTGTGGCAACAAATATAGATTCAAGATCAAGCTCAAAGGCCCTTGAATTAATTTAATGTTTGAAAGAAGAATCAAGGATTTACAGAGATTGTACTCTCATATTATATGAAATCAAATACTACGATTGTTGCAATATTTTTCGATCTCCATGATTTTCTTGACGAAAATTTACTGTTCACAAATTCTGGCACGCCCAGTGGGACAATCTCTACCTCTCATCCCAATTTTTCAATCACCAAAGATTAAGAATATCAAAATGACTTCAAAGAAAATCAACCCGGGATCAACTTCCTCCAAGGGTGTTAATTCCAGGTTCAATGCTGATATAAAAACATCCTCGATGTTACCTTTGGAAGATTCAAACCAGTTACGAGGAGCAAAGCAAGCTCTATAGGACAACAAGCACTCCAAGTGTCGTCCACATCAACCCCTGTTTTCGGATCTTCATCCTCAAAAGGAGCAAGATCTTCCAAAAACGCACCTGAAGGAGGAAGCGATGTTGCTGAAAAGATCAAGAAAACTTTTTCTATGCTTGACCTCTCCATATCAAGAACTTTGTTGTGAAGGAATATGATGATGCTTTAAGTGATGGATTCTCTCCACTTACACCACATCGCGTGAGTCAATCGAGGATCAATATGTGTGACAATCCATGCTACTCTCCATCGTCTACGACAATCATGCGAGACATGGTGACAAACACTTCATCTGTGGAGGAGCAATTAACAAACTTGACGGNCGACTCCCCCAAAACCGCAAGAATGATTCCCCCCCCCCCCCCCAAGACGAGTAGCGTCGGCTAAGGCTATCCATGTCTTATCTGAAGGGATGATTCCAATCGATCAACTGAAGGAGTTCATTGAAGGAACCATTAAGAACAAGTATGAAGTTGCTGCCAAGTCCTCCCTTACATATGCAAAGCCGTACACTGCAAGGGTCGATATGTTGAAGATGCCTACTGGCTATCAACCTCCAAAGTTTCAACAGTTTGATGGTAAAGGTAATCCAAAGAAACATGTGGCGCACTTTGTTGAGACGTGCAACAATGCTGGGACTTATGGAGATTACCTCGTCAAGCAGTTTGTCAGCTTGCTAAAAGGAAATGCTTGACTGGTACACATACCTCGAGGCTGGATCTATTGATAGCTGGGATCAACTAGAGCAAGAGTTACCCAATCATTTTAATAGCACGGGACGTACTGTGAGTATGATAGAACTTACAAATACTCGTCAATGAAAGGGTGAACCAGTCATCGACTTTATCAATCGTTGGAGAAATTCAAGCCTCAACTGCAAAGAGAAGCTTAGTAAAGCTTCTTGCATAGAGATGTGCATCCAAGGCATGCATTGGGGACTCTGCTACATCTTGCAAGGTATCAATCCTAACACATTTGAAGAACTTGCGACTCATGCCCATGACATGGAGTTAAGTATGGCCTCCGCTGGAAACGAAAGGTTGCCCATCTATAAGCCTCGCAAAGGGAACGACAAGCAAGAAGTAAGAAAATGGAGCAAGTTTATACCCAAGTCTGAAAACAAAGAAGTTATGAATGTCACCACATCACCTGTGAAATTCACAACGAAGGTGAGGAAGAAGCAGGGTACAAAAACCACTTCTTTTCAAGATAAGACAAGTGGAAAGTTGACTCTAAAAAAAATGCAATAGAAGGAGTACCCATTTCTGGATTCTGGTGTGCCAGCCATATTTGAAGAACTCATCGAGTTAAATCTTATTGAGCTTCCGTTGATGAAGCGACCAAATGAAGCTGGGAAAATGAATGATCCAAATTACTGAAAATATCACCGACTTGTAAGCCACCCTCTGGAGAAGTGCTTTGTCTTCAAGGACAAAGTTATGGACTTGGCCCGTGAAAATAAGATCGTGTTTGATGATGATAAGGAAAGTGCGAACTAAGTCTCTATCACATTTGGCTCATTCAGTCTAGATGAGTTATGCAGTTTAAAAGAAATCAAAGATGAAGAAATACTGGAGAATAATAAAGTCGAAGTAGACCACCATGATGATGATGAAGGTTAGATGTTGGTGACTCGCCGTAGTCGCCACAAAAGGAGCCCACGAAAAGAAGCAATAGAACAACCAACAAGGAAAATGATGGTAAAAAGACCAAGGAGATGGAATCCATTTAAGCATTTGAAGAAAGCAAAAGTGGAGGTGCACCATCCTCAAAATCCAGGACATCGAGTGACCTTGGAGGAGTTCTTACCAAGTTGGTTCCGCACGAAGATATCCCATGAGGGTATTGATGCCTCTTGTTTCCATGCTGACAAAGGGGAAGGAAAGAGCAACGACCTACCATTGGCACCATCTTTGGGAAAGCTCATCGAGTCCATTCCTCAAGAAGTTAATGCTTGTGAGGAAAAAGTCACAAACGTCGATCTTCTACTAGGTGACACTGCTCATAACCGCCCATTGTACCTGGTTGGTTATATGCGCGATGAAAGGGTAAATCGAATTTTGGTTGATGGAGGATCTTCAGTGAACATTTTTCCAATTCGCACTGTGAAAGTTTGGTATTCCCATGAACTCTCGAAAAGTCGCGTGATGATTCAAGGATTCAACCAGCGGGGGGCAAAGATCCATAGGTGCAATCAGGTTGGGAATCGCTATTGAAGATGTGAAATCAAGTGCATGGTTGTATGTGATCAATGCAAAGACTTCATACAACGTCTTGCTTAGGAGGCCTTGGATACATGAGAATAAAGTAGTTCCATCTACCTACCATCAATGTTTAAAATACTACGAGGGTGACGTCGAGAAGAAGATAGTTGCTGATAATGAGCCATTCACCGAGGCCGAGTCACACTTCACCGATGCGAAGTTCTACTTAAGGAACCGTATTGTGATGGAGCTAAAATATGATGATTTCATGAAAAGCAATAATGACGAGCCCGCAACTAAAAGAGCTGAGATGACTGTTGGTAGAGCCAAAGCTATTAGTGAGGAGGTACAACCTAACTCAAAAAAATCTTATAGAGGGGATATTGCGTCTTATGAAAGTAACTCATGCGCTCCAATATGTCCGGAAGAGGAATAAATATGAAAGTGAATCATCTGATCTCCAATCTAACATGCTAAAGGAGTTAACTCTTCCAGTATAACGAATTGAGGCAGTAAAGTTGTCCTCAAAGCCACTTGCGGGGTTTGTAGCCCAAAATCGTTTGCGGAATATGGCACTCCCTACAAAGCGAACAGATGAAGGTTTTGATCTTAACCCTTACAAGTTATTTGCAAAGGCTGGATATAATCCCAATGAGCCATCAAAGTTAGGGAAGCTCCCATAAGAAGATACTACGAGGCAACCACGTGAAGGTTTGGGATACAAGCAACCGTCACCAATGCACATCTCCAGAAGAAGGGCGAGCAATAATTATATCACTGTGAAAGATGAATTTGCCGGCTCTAATAGACCTTCAGTCTTTGATCGACTTGGAAAACCAACTTGAGGACTTCCGTATTTGAAAGATTGGGGTTTAAAAAAGGGGAACAAGTTCCATAGAAATTATCAAAATATAAGAACACCCGCTTCGCCAAAAAATTCAGAAGATCTCTAAGGATTTCCAAAGTCTAGTTCCTTATAGAATGAGGTGAGAAACAAAAGTAATGGTTTCGTGTGATAGGGTACTAAAGGTGAAGCCATACACTGTGGTCTACACTAAAGAACGTGATGAAGATGAAAAAAGTGTGGGTTCTTCGTATCATGTTACTACACAAGGAAAGCACAGTGTTTCTTCTCTAACGGAGGATGACGAGAAATTGGAGGATGTTTCACCGTGTTATCAAATATCCTTCAACGTCGGAGACCCTCAAGAAGATGAACATGCAAAGGACGTTTCGCCTGAACTTGAATAAAGGGTAAAGGCAATAGTTGACTCTTCGAAATAAATAAACCTTGGCACCAACGAAGAACCGAGGACCACTTATTCAAGTTCTTTACTAGCAGTCGACGAACAAAGCACTTATATTGAGTTACTCAAGGAGTATAGGGATGTCTTTGCTTGGAGTTATAAAGTGATGCCTGGCTTGTATCCCAAAGTAGCAGTCCACCACCTTGCAGTCAGGAATGGTGCTCGCCCTGTTAAGCAAGCTCAAAGGTGTTTTAGGCCGGACTTGGTTCCCCTGATTGAAATCGAATTTAACAAACTCATCGAAGCTGGCTTTATTCGTGAAGTAAAATACCCAACATGGGTCTCAAGTATTTTCCCTGTAAGGAAGAAGAATTGACAGATTCGAGTGTGTGTTGACTTCAGGAATCTCAACAATGTGTGTCCCAAAGATGAATTCCCACTTCCTTTACCAAAGGTGATGATCGATGCTACTACTGGTTATGAGGCAATGTCTTTCATGGACGGTTCGTCGGGCTATAATCAAATTCGCATGGCGCCAAAATGTGAAGAGCTTACTGCATTTCGTATCCCCAAAGGTATTTATTGCTACAAGGTAATGCCTTCTAGCTTGAAGAACGCTGGTGCTACTTAACAAAGGGCTATGCAGAATATTTTTGATAATCTTCTCCACAAGAATATCGAATGCTATATTGACGACTTGGTGGTAAAATCAATAGAGAAGAGCGACCACTTGAAAGACTTGAGAATGATGTTTGAGTTGCTCCGGAGGTACCAACTTAGTTGAAATGTGCCTTTGGAGTTACTTCTGAAAAGTTCCTTGGTTTCATTGTTTGACATCGGGAGATCGAAATTGATAAAGCCAAAGTGGATGCCATTTTAAAAATGCCTGAGCCTCGGGATATTCATGAATTGAAAAGTCTGCAAGGAAAGTCCGCATACCTTAGAAGATTCATCTCAAACCTAGATGGGAGGTGCCAACCATTCAGTCGTCTCGTGAAGAAAGGCGTTCCTTTCAAGTGGGACCAAGCTTGTAGCAATGCCTTTGAAAGTATCAAAACCTACTAGATGAAGCCTCCAATTTTGGTAGCCCTTATACTTGGAAAGCCGCTTATACCATATATTTCAGCACAAGAAAGGTTTGTTGGAGCCCTGTTGGCCCAAGAAAATAGTGAAGAGAAAGAAAACTCCCTTTGTTACTTGAGCAAGATGATGACACCAAATGAGTTGAATTATTCGCCAATCGAAAATTTATGTTTGGCACTAGTCTTCTCAATCCAAAAGTTGAAGGACTACTTTCAATCTCATGTTGTTCGTTTGGTTTCTAAAGCAAATCCCATCAAGTTCGTGATGTCAAAACATGTCCGTAGTGATCGACTAACAAGGTGGTACCTCCAGTTTCAACAATTTGAAATTGTGTACATCCCTCAAAAGGCTATAAAAGGACAAGTGTTAGCGGACTTCTTGGCAGATCAACCTATACTTGATGATTGGGAGCTAACTGACGAACTACCTGATGAGGACACAATTGCCATTGAAGTTCAACCTCCATGGAAGATGTACTTTGATGGTGCTGCATATCGCGGAAGAGTTGGTGCTGGTGTAGTATTTGTCACTTCTCAAGGTGAAGTTCTACCCTACTATTTTATGTTGACGCAACTCTTCTCTAATAATGTTGACGAGTATCAAGCACTAATACTTGGGCTTGAAATGGATGTCGAAATGAAGTTGTTGCAATTGCAAGTCTTTGGTGACTCTTGGTTGGTGATCAACCAGCTGTTAGGTAGTTACAAGGTCAAGAAACCTGAACTATGTCCATGTCATAATTATGCTAAAAAATTAATGGGGTGGGTCGATGACGTGACGTGACTATTCAACATGTGCCAAGGAAAGAAAACAAGAAGGTTGATGCTTTAGCTTCCCTAACTTCATCGCTAACCCTGCCTGATCAAGCGCAAGTTACTGTCTGCCAAAAATGGGTAGTACCGCTGCCAAATAAGGTTGAAGGTAAAGAAAATAAACTCAAGTATCTTGTCACTGTTTCTGAAGCTAAGAAAGAAGAATGGAGACAACCCACTATTGACTACTTATGCTATGGGATACTTCCATAAAATTCGAGGAGAATGACTGAAATCCGTCGTCGTGTACCTAGCTTCCTTTACTACAAAGATACTTTATACAGAATGTCAATTCCATGTGAATTTTATTCATCAACCTCCTGACGTGTTGTACCCGACAATTGCATCCTGGTCATTTGACGATTGGGGATTGGATGTTGTTGGACCACTACCAAAGTCTTTTGGTGGGCACCTATACATCTTGACTGCAACTGGCTACTTCTCAAAATGGGCTGAATTTGTTTCTCTTAAGGAAGTAAAGAAGGAAAATGTTGCAAATTTCATCTGAGTTAACGTCATTTATCGCTTTGGCATTCCTCGTTACATAATAACAGATAGTGGCAAGTCGTTCGACAATAGATTGATAAACAAGATTTGTGAACTCTTTGGCTTCAAGCAACGTAACTCTTTTATGTACAATGATGCCGCCAATGGTCTAGTCGAATCATTCAACAAGACTCTATGCAACTTGTTAAAGAAAGTCATCTCCAAATCCATATGAGATTGGCATGACCATATGGAAGAAGCTATGTGGGCATACATGACAACTCACCGCACGCCAACACAAGCGACCCCTTATGCACTTGTTTATGGAGTCGAAGTCGTCTTGCCGCTCGAGTGTCAAATACTTTCATCACGATTAGCTATTCAAGAAGGGATCACCGATGAGCAAAATGCTCGACTTCGATTAGCAGAGTTCGAGGCTCTTGATGAAAGAGGTTGGAAGCTCAACAGAGTCTTGAATGTTATCAAGCTCGATTGTCTCGCGCCTTCAAGTCCTTGCCGTACGAAGACCTATTATTACTTCCCATAAACCTGTAGGAAGTTCACTTCAAAATGGGATGGGCCATATGTCGTGCAATAAACTTATTCAAGTGGGGCTTACAAGCTGGTTGATGCAGATGGCATGAGAATCGACCCTATAAATGGCAAGTTTTTGAAAAAGTATTATCCTTGAAGTTGCAATGCTCCTTGACGCACGAGGCTAAACTTCATGTTCCTACACTTCTTGCCCGCATGAGTCTAAACTGTATACGACCCACCAGATAAAAAAAAGATTCTCTAGATTGAAAACCTCGAAAGAGGAGGCCTAGGAAAAAGTTAGGACATAAAAAAAAGTCTGCTAGGTTGAAAACCTCAAAAGAGGCGGCCTAAGCAAAAGTTAGGACATAAAAAAATAAAAATAAAAATACACCCATTCTGAATTACAGTATAACTTGATCCTTTTCACCGAGGTACATAGGCATCTTAGAGTTTCATTCTGAGTTCAGTTGCATAAGTTCAAAATATACATATTACCCCAATCGTTATTCAAGGAAGAATGATGGAATATAATCCACTTGATTATAACTTAAGAATCAGGCTTACATGAACTTTGTGACTTATCAAATGGTGGTTCATTGGGGGCAAGCCTCCATAGCAAATTGGCATCTCCGATGGATGGATGTAGACTTTTAGTAGAAGGCCAAAATCTTCAATTTGAAGCCATCAAGTTTGCCGATCTTCAACTTGAATTATATAAGCCCTCCAAATCTTTGGGTATGTCCCTCTTCAAGTTAAATTTTGCAAAGTCCACCGCCCTTCAAGTTGAAGTCTGCAATTCCGCTTGTTTTCAAGTCGAAGTATTCAAGTCCTCCAAGTCTTCAATTCTATCGATGATCAATTTGAAGTCCTCAAGTTCACCGGTCTTCAAGTTGAGTTATATAAGCCCTCCAAATCTTCAGGTATGTCACTCTTCAAGTTAAATTTTGCAAAGTCCACCACCCTTCAAGTTGAAGCTGCAAGTCCGCCAGTCTTCAAGTCAAAGTATCCAAGCCCTCCAAGTCTTCAATTCTGTTGGTGGTCAATTTGAAGTCCTCAAGTTCACCGGTCTTCAAGTTGAATTATGTAAGCCCTCCAAATCTTCAAGTATGTCGTTCTTCAAGTTTAATTTTTCAAGTCCACTGCCCTTCATGTTGAAGTCTAGAACTCTGCCAAATCTTTAATTTGAAGTATTCAATCCCTTCAAGTCTTCATGTCCGTCGGTCTTCAATTTGATGTCCTCAAATTCGCCAGTATTCAAGTTGAATCATTTACGCCCTACAAGTCTTAAAGCTGAAGTCTTCAAGTCTGCAAATTTTTCAAGTTAAAGTTTAAAAGTCCACCGCTCTTCAAGTTGAAGCATCAAGATTCACCAAATTTTCAAGTCCGTCAAATATTTAAATTTGTTGGTCTTCAATTTGAAATCTGCAAAGTTCGCCAAGTCTTCAAGTTGAAGTTTTTTAATTTTCCAATCTTAAGGTGGACATGTTAGTCCCTTTGCACCTTAAGTTGGAATATTCGTGGGTTTGTCCTTAAAAGGAACTATAATTTTTCAATCTTAATGTGGACGTTGAAGTCATTTTGCACCTTAAGTCGACCTCTTTGTAGGTTTGTCCTTAAAAGGAACTATAATTTTCCAATATTAAGGTGGACATTTAAGTCCCTTTGCACCTTAAGTTGGCCTCTTCATGGATTTGATCCTTCTATATGTTGTCATGAATTTGATATTTCTATATGTTGTCATGGATTTTATCCTTCTATATGTTGTCATGAATTTGATGCTTCGACATGTTTTCATAGACTTGATACTTCTATATACTGTCACAGATTTGTCCTTCCATATATGTCCATCCATATACCGTCATGGACTTGTCCTCCCATATGATGTTGAAGATTTGTCCTTCTATTTTTTTTGCCACGAATTTTTCCTTCTATTTACATCTAACCTTTTTGACGATGATATCTCCATCACCTACAAAAACAAAACGAAAAAGGCAGCAAAAACAAATACTAGTACACGAAAAATAGTTACCTGCCAAGGCGTGTCAGATTCAAACATTGAGTTCAAAGTATTGCATAGAATAATCTGGCATGATTGGCCATGATTTTGGGTGAGAACAAAGCACTATGGGTCTAGTTTCTAGCAATTAAAACAGTTTTCGATTCCGACATTCCTACATCGAGATACAAAGGTTTTGGTGAAGCCGTGATATCTGAAACTGTTGGCGCTTTAGAATACATAGCCGACTTTAAAAATTCATCTAGAATGATTCTGAAACTTTTTAATCCAGAATTTCGGATATGTCGTAGATTTTGAACTCTAGTCTCTGATAAATCAAACGGATTACAATTCCGAGGTCCCTATAGTAAGATATAAAACTTTTTGTGAGGCCGCGATAATTTGAAATTGTTGGCGCGTTAGAATGTAGAGCCGAGTTTAGAAAATAGTCTAGAATTATTCTGAAAGTTTTTAATTTAAAATTTTGAATATGTTGTTGATCATGAATTCTAGTTTCTGGTAAATCAAACGGTTTTCAATTCCGAGGTCTCTACAGCAAGATATAAAACTTTTGGTGAGGCCGTAAAAGTGTTGGTACGTTAGAATATAGAGCCGATTTTAAAAAATAATCTAGAATTATTCTGAAAGTTTTTAATTCATAATTTCGGATATGTTGAACTCTAGTTTCTGGTAAGTCAAACAGATTGCAATTCCGAGGCTTCTACAGCAAGATATAATTTTTTTGGTGCAGCCACAATTATCTAAAATTGTTGGCGCGTTAGAATATAGAATCGATTTCAAAAATTCATCTAGAATGATCTTGAAAGTGTTTAATTACTAATATTGGATATGTTGTAGATCTTAAACTCTAATTTCTGATAAATTAAACGGTTTGCAATTCCAAGATTTCTACATCAAGATATAAAACTTTTGGTGAAGTTGCACAAATCTAAAATAATATGTATGACACAAATTAAGGCTAACTTCGAAAAATCACCTAGGGTGATCCGCGAATATTCTAATTCTAAATTTCGGATATGTTCTAGAACTAAAAGTCTAGCTTTTATAGAATTAAACAGACCGTGATTTAGACTTTTCTACAGCAAGATATCAATTTTATACCACAATATATATTGAGTGTAAAAGGGTGACGAAAATTGAAAAGAAAAGAAGAAGAAATTACCTTCGACTCTTCCAAGTGTCAAAGGCAGACTCAAACCCTCTTGTAACACCGTTTCTAGGCTCTAAGCCTTCTACCGGATCCCTATTTATAAATAAATAGTGGAGGTGTTTTAAGTCCTAATGTGATACAAACTGTGGTAGTTATGAGAGTCCAAGAAGGATTAGGTGCCACCAAAGGATGTGGTGCGCTGGATGGGACTGCTCCTTCCTTAACCGGAGGTCTCAAGTTTGAGCCTTGAGTATGAAAAAATCCTTGATAAAGAGCGTTTTCCCTCGAATGGAGCCCTACGTAATGCGAATTCGGATATAATTGGGCTCCAATGTAGGTACCGGACACCAAGTAGAAAACCAAAAAAAAGAATTAGGTATCCTAGTTCAACAAAAAGGATGGAGAGGTGCCACAAGTCCTTATTTTAGTCAAAATGGTCAAAGAATTTGTGGAGGCCCACGTGAGTACGTGGAAAAGTAGTACTCCACTTTGTTTGTGGCCATTAAATTTTTCACGTGAAAAATCACTCAATGATTAAATACCTCTTGGTATTTACACTAATGGAGTACTTAATATTGTATGCCATTTTTTTTGAATGAAAAATGTCAGACATTTGAGAAAGAAGATCTTTTCTTGGTTAAAAAATATAGCTAAGGAGTTCCAAGAAACTCTTAATTGGTTCTTTTGGCAGTATATCCCCATGAATAAACAAGGATACTCGTGCAAGCTTACTTGAAAAAGTTATGTCACACTACTCTTGGTAATAATTACTCTCAAGCACTGCATGGACTTAAAAAAAGGGATCTTGGAAAGAAAGATATTATGCTTCAAGCCTTGTGATGACCCAAAATATCATCTTACGTAATTTAAGTTATATCTGTGTTCCGAGGCTCCGAGAGCCTCCGTTAATCTCACCTCGATATGCGTGCGCATTCCGAGCGTGTAGCCGGGAAGCTATTATGTGAAAATTAGATAAAAATGAGTTTTGATAATTAATAAATGAATATAGTTGNAGGGTCCGTAGGAAAATATGGGACTTGGGCATATGCCCGGAATCGAATTCTGAGGTCCCAAGCCCGAGAAATGAATTTTTAAAGAAAATTATTTTCTGAAAATAATAAAGGATTTTGAAAATGAATAATTATGTGAAAACCGTGTTGCCGGGCCCGTATTATGGTTCCGGAGCCCGCAGGTTTATTATATGTTATGTGACTTATCTGTGAAATTTGGTGTAAAACGGACTTGAAATGACGTGATTCAGATTAAAAATGGGAAATTTAGAAGTTTATGAAGTTTAAGAAATTTCTAAGAGTTTTGAGGTTTAATTCCGTGTCTTGGATGATATTTTGATGATTTAAAAGCTTGAACAAGTCCGTAGGATGTATTGGGAGTCGTGTGTGTTTTTTATTTTAAAACCCGAGGGCTCGGGTGAGTTTCGGGTAGCTAACGGGGTATAAAAAGATAGGAAAATCTGGTGTAGGCTCAGTTTTCTGGTGTCTGGTGTGGGCTTCAGTGCG